>JAODUH010049224.1:0-19278 GCA_027564835.1 Typhlichthys subterraneus
TCAAAATTAAATTAACTTTTATCAAATTATGATCATGATTTATGATCATGATTTATGTTAGGCCAGCAGAGAAGGCCCTGCTGGCCCTGACGGCCCACCACTGTGTAAAAGGGATTTGACTAATGTCAATGTGAGAATAATTGGCAGGGTTTGCAAGTTATTGTCTTAACCACTAGAGGGTGCACAAAGTAATGTGGAAAAACAGTGCATCGGAATTGGCTATGTACAGCAGTTATTTTCTTTCTTGCCAAGTTGCAAAGGAATACTTTTCAAAGAAAGTCATTGTATAATTATATGGTACTCTGTTTTAGAGCAGTATACAATAGTATTTATACCTGTAGAACTCAATCAGATATAAATTAGATGAGTGCCATCTCATACACATCAAAGTTAAATGTACGATTCTGACCAAATGGGATCAGTCCCTGTGTTCAATTTCAGCTAAACATGCTCAGAGAAAGACAGAGGGAAAAAAGCAAGAAAAAGAGAGAATCTGGAAGCAATTTGAGATATCACCGCCAAGTTTTCCTCTTCCACCTAAGATAGTTATTCTAACTATTGACCTTTCCAGTGCTTGAATGGCATTTCCAAACATTCTGGGATGCCACCGCTGCAATCGAAACGGAACTTTTCAATCCTGAACGTCAGTGTTGTTTTAGGCCCCATCTCATGGACACGCCACTTAAACCATTACAATATGCTGTTCTAAAGTAACAGCATCGCCACTACCCCTGTCAGAATGTTTTTTTTTACTTTATTCCTGGTTTATTTTATAATGTAATACTTTATTTTTCCTTAACTTATATATGATTAGTGTGTGACTGGTACCATTCATATCATGACTTGAAAAGGTTTGAATTGTACGCCTTGCTGAAATGAGTTTTGGCAGTGCTCCGCACTGGTGGATGATCAATGTACCCAGCATGCTCAGCTGTTCCTTTAACTGTGCTGCTCCCTTGTGGTGTATCCACACAGTATAGGCTGGTCAAATGCTGCTGGGTACATAATTAGTCAGCTAACCAGTATCACTAGTTAGCTGTGTTGAAAACATGACCCTTTCCAACAGTACATGTCTACAGCATCTGTGCCCTAACATAAGGTTTTGTATATGTATATGTTTCCTGCTTCTGCCACATACAGTGGCCACCAACAGTGCTCTGAGACTATATGAGGGCAAATGGCAGACCACATATAGGCCTAACCATTAATACCACACCAACCCCCCGGCACGTGCACACATACACACACGTTATACATCCCAGCCCCTAGCCCCTTACCAAGCAATCAGGTAAATCCCACATTAACTCCTGGGGACCAGCCTATTAATATTTCACTTGTTCCCAAGCCTGTTTGCACTATACATCAATGCCCGGGCACTGCTTTCAAAGCCATACATTAGAACTATTTTCAAAATACTTCATTGTCAGCCTGTGGCAGCCTCATTACTTATTAAGATAAGAGGAGCAGTTGGTGGTGAGCTTGCTCTAAAAGCTCCTTTCAACTGTTCTTTTCTCCTCCTCCTCTTCCTTTGTGTGCTGAGACTGTCAGAGAAGCACTAAAAAGTTGCTGGCTGAGAATATAAAGGATGGGATGATAGTTTATTTAAGTAAAATATAACAACATGGCCGCCGCGCTGTGTGAGGTGTTTAACTATCATCGTGTCGCTATAAACGTTGTCAATATTTACAAAGCAACAATGTGCACAGTTGCAACCCTCGTGCATTTGCCCTGTCTCAATGACAGCTTGATTTCTTTTTTTTTATTGACTTCAATTCATCTCACACCAAAAGACAAAAAAACGAAAAACAAAATTGATTTAATCACCCAAAGTCAGCCTCCAAACTTTTTTAAAAACATGCAAACCAGTGGAAACTATCAAAGCAATAGTCCTCAACTTAACTCTGGGGTCATCATGAGGTCAGGGAAATGTGTGGCCGTAATTTCCTCCAGTGTGACAAACGTGCTTGTGTCCCAAAAACAAGTCAAGCGGAAGTTGTGCTACTGGTAAGCAGAGATGTTATCTGTCTTGGGTTAAAGATATAAGCTGATATTACCCACTGCCCCAAACCTCAGGGCTTCATAGATTACATCACACTTAAACATACTACATTATACACTTTCTTTGAAAACATGTTTACCCCTAATTGGATTATATGTCAGTGTGTAGCACACACTATAGTCTACTGCACTAATAAAATTGTTGCCAATATTTTAGTCAAGCATAACATTTGAAATAATTGTTTATTGCTTTGCCTTCTTTTACAGATTGCATACTACATATTTATAGATAAAACAATAGTCAGCACATAGTCTAAAGGTTAAATAGATACTTGTTTATGTGAGTAGTAGGCCTAGTCATTTATAAGATAAATGTATGTGCATACTTTTCCTTCTTTAATCAGTCACACTGCCATACGCACTTTCATGTTTGTATTACAGGATAAGGCGGTCAACAATTCCCATTGTTTTTTTAGCTAGACTAAAGCTTATTCAGCCTTGACCCACTTTTAATCACAAGCTCTTACAATATGTAATGTGATGGCCATGTCATACAGGCTTAATGTCTCCAACATGTCTTGCTCTGGTCTGTCAGCAGATCTGGACTTAATTAAAAGTCAACTGAAACCTCTTATATATAGTGTTGCCTTGTTGGAAAGTGGAAAATGTGCCTTCTCTTCACTTCATAGCCCAGCAACTTCTTACAGAGTGTACCATATAATCAGTCATTTAGCATGAATCATATGTTGTTTGAATCACAGTGACGACCCCTGGTGCATTATCCAAAACTGGACAAAGGTGCAGCGAAATTAGTCTCAGCCACTTCTATTCATTAGCACTAAACATAAGCAACTCTGTGTCTGTGCTGAATCTCTGATGCATACTGTATACTCCTGTAAGATCAACACAGGACTCTAGGACCTTCGGGAAGTAATACTGTCGATTTGCATTGTCTGTTAGCATTGTCACTCACAACAATCAGTGTTGGGAAAGTTACTCAGGAATTGTAATAAGTTAGGTAGTATTACTCCTTCAAAAAATAATACAATTACACTACTTATTACTGGGTATGAAAATGGTAAAAATATATTATGTTACTTGTTACATTACTATATTCCATTCACTACCCTGCCTCGCCCCGTCTTAAACACGACAGACAACCTGTTTAGCCAGCTCATTTTAGAATTGGATCCATTTTATTGGAACAATAATTAGCCTTCGGAGTCGACAATCAGCCAAAGTGAAAACATTGCAGCCTCTCAAACCAGATGATTGGACGGGTTGGTTCAATAACCCTACGTTAGGACCAGAACAATAATTTACAAAGCAGTGGCAAGGAGAATATGAACAATATGTTTTACAATAAAATAAGCACACTTATCCCCTTTTCTCAGACGATCATACAGAAATTCACACAATAGGCTATGCTACATGCGATATGTGAGATTATCACAACAACCGTGAAAATAATTAGATGAACTAAAAACTGACGATAGGGAGCACACTCACCACAACTTTGTGCAGCTTGCTAACTGAGCTCAAATCAAAACAAACTCCATCAGAAGCTCTGGCCCACACACCGAAACGAATTGCAAAACATTTTTTTTTTATTATTATGGAACCAGGGCTGTGTAGAAGTAGGCCTGCCGGATACATTTTTCAGCATGCACATGTGGAGATTTGACAAGAAGTGTATTAACTTGCAATAGCTGAATATAGGCACAATGAAATAGTTTAGTGGGACAATAGAGGGGTTTCATACCTCAATCAATATATAAAAAACCCTTTTAACATGTATTAACAAATATATGGTATATTTGTGTATATATATATACCAGCCTGCCTGAATGAGGAGTGCTTCGTACGACTACAAGTGGGGCAAAGTACATTTCAGGTTTCATGCAATTGAATGACAAGAGGGAAAAGCAAACTTTTAAAAATATTGATAATAATAAAATAAAATGTATTGATTGATATTGATATTGATATTGATATTGATTACATTATCAAAAAATACAACAGACGATCACCACACGCGCCACTCCACCGCTTACTCCGGTAGGCCTACATCTCTCGTTCAACTGCTTGTGGAATTCTCTCATTAAAAGGATGCACAGCATTCTTTTCATCCTGAACTGTCCCTGACCTGCCATGCAATCGCGAATATGGCATAGCTTCGATGCAGAAGCATAAATTGGCCCATGACCCACGTCTTCATAAAATGAAAGTCTAGGGGGGAATATTGTGTTGTAACACATTAACGTTTTTTGGATTAATAATTGTATTATTTTTACTGTTTTGAAAATGGTAATTCATTAAAAACTACATACTGAAAAAAAGTAATAATATTACAGTAACGCGTTAGTGAGCAACTTGTTACTGCCCAAAACTGCTCACAAGTATTTATCTGTTATTTCCGGTGCGACGCTAGTGCACTACTTTACTGATGAAAACATTTTTTTATTTTATTTTAAGCAGTAACCATAGCCTACACATTTTACAGATTTACAAGACCTGTAAACAGCCAGAGTCCTGCTAGTTTCCAAGAAATTCCACTTTGTAAGTTTAACGTCTGACTTGGTCATTGAGATACATTGAGGTCGCTGTGCATATCAATCAAAATACCTCTCCTGTCAAGTAGGTGGTTACTGGCGCAGTTAACTAGTGCTGTGTCCCACACTATACAGTATAAGTAAAGCTCTGTGATATTAACAATCAATATGATTAATTCAGTATATTGTGAAACACACAGGAACGTCTCCAATGTCTCACAACATATAGGCATTTTGTTGAGAGCAATGAATTCATTAAACCAAATCTAACTGAATACTAAATGAATAATAGCACAGCCTTCACAAACAGAGAAGCATGGTTTAAGAGTATAGGTCAAGCAGATACTATAGTTGTTTAGTATTGCTACAAATTCAGTGCACATTACATTTATAGCAGCTTGGAACATTCTAAATATTTACTGTATGAAAGAGTGCATTCTCTACAAGTAGAATCCACTAGTAACCTTAATAAATCCAACCTGGGCTGATTAATGGCGTATGAGACCCGTATTCCTCAAACCATCTCTCAGTGTGCACTGCCATGTCCTTTGCTAATGGTTGGCAAAAGCCACTAGAGGACTGGTGCAGGTACAGTAGAGAAAGCATCATCTGCTCCCAAGCAGATTATTTACACAACACCCTTATCAGCCATCCAAACTCAGGCCATTAGTCATCGCTGAGAAGACGACAAGCCCACAACCACAGTATTTACTATAACACTATGATAAATGAGGAGGCATTTCAGCAACCATACATCAAGCAGGCATTCCCTAAACAAGATCTCCAGCCCATCACAGCAGGGGGGATGGAGCTAATATTCCATCAGCATTCAGTTTAAATGTATCAATATATTGGAGTTATGATGCACACCAACTCTATCCTTGATGGAAACACCAGCAGAAATCAGTTTTACGAGCCATGAACCCATACATACTTTAGTCCCATATGTTTTCAATACTGGTACGTACAGTATCTTGTACTGGTACTGTGTATTATTCATTTCAAGACTGCTGGACATCCAAGCTGGTGTACAGTATTAAGCTCTCAGGTTTGCACCTAGCTGCCTTACCCAGTGACATGAGCTGTGTCGCACGATAGCTTCTACTAAGCTAATAGCCTCTGGTAAATATAGATCAGTGGTCTGTGTGTGTGTGTGTGTGTGTGTGTTGTGGGGATCTCCCTGGTGCAACCATCTAAATACACAGGAGATCTGAGCTCTAAAACAGAGCCAGGCACATATAGACCTATAAACACACCCCAAAACCTCTCTCTCTCATACACACTAATGCTAATAAACCAGCATATTATCTATCCTTGCATATATTATCCAATCTCTCTAAAAAGAACACCTGTGCGTGCATTACCACAACTATATACAAAAGTACAAAACAAGGAATACAAAGAACGCTGCTAAATCATATCAGTGTGTGTGCCGTGTGAGAGAAAGAGTAGAGTTAGGGGTCTGTGACTCCCCTGACAGCCCGGGGTATCACATCCATCTCTGTCTTTTTTCCAAATTTGATTTTAAATATTTATCACACAATACATCTTGGTTGAAACAAAGTGTGTCTGTTGGTGACGTGCGCAGGAAGAAGGATGGGATCTATAGAGGGAGCATCAATGATTCATTTACTAAAATCTATGACTAAGAGCTGTGCAACTGCAGCACTTTTACACAAACCAGAGTTAGCCAAGATAATATAAGTACAATAAGTAAATACTTGTAAATAAATATCAACTGTTAACTGCACAGCTCTACTGTAATGTCATGAAGACAGTCACAACATGTAACACACAGACTGCAGAGATAATTATCATGAATGCTTAGTTGTGAAAGCCGTTTTGAAATACCTTCATACAAACTGAATTTAAAAGCATGCATGCACTGTAGGCAATATCATTTCAGGTCCAAACAAAAGGAAAAAGACAGAATCCATTGGCATTGGCATTCAAAATGGGCAACAGAAAAAGCTAACTTTAACTTTATTTTCATACTAGCTACAGTAAGGCGTCCAGAAGCAGGTAAGTCTAGATGTGATTGTTTTGAATACTGCATGCTTGTTGGATTAAGTGTCTGTGAAATTCCGATCAGTGTTCAGAATGTAGTGTGGGTGTCTACATTAGCTCCTGACCTGTGCAGGAATGGTAAGGTGATTGCCTAAGCCAACACTCTATTTCACTCTAGCTCCTGATTCTGCTGCTCCACAGTGACTACATACAGTAGCAGGCGTTTCCACAGCACTGAATGGGTCTCATATTCTGTCAACCTGTATTCAACCCAAGGAAAACTGGTGACATGCCACTTTTCCAAAACACATTCATGTATGTACAGTACATTACCAATGATACATAACCTAACTTAATGTTGAATCAATAATGTGAAACATTTGATGAGCTATACAAAAGCAGATTTTAGCTTTGTCTGTGCATTTCACATATTATGAAAGTAAATCACGCCATTTTCTGTGAATAAAATCCAGTATACTGAATCTGCTACTGCTATCACCTACTGTAGCAACGGGACATGTTCAGAGTAATGGCAGATATGTGAGGTAACATGAGATGATCTATCTACCATATAGCTGGATTCAGTCTGATAGTTACACACATTACAACAGCAGAACATTTTACTTTGTGTATTGACTAAAAAACAAGCATGCACAATGGTTCTCAACATAACTGTACTGTAGATTTCTCTGCTGAGCTTTATGGAAGACTGTATTGACACATATTTGATGTGCTTAGTTCAGCTCTGCAGACGAAAGGTAACCTGATTATGGTATATTGTTTTCATGTCAAACTGAACTGTAATATCACATTTATTACTGTAACATATGTCTTTCATTTACATTTGATTACACACATTTGTCAATGCTATGTTTTTGTTTTCCAAACACACACAGCCATAACAGCAGCACAAAATGCAGTCAGTGACTACATCTTTTCACATTGAAACTCAATCACCACTAATGCGATGAACGCTATAAATTGTACATTTCCATAAAAAACTGCTGCATTTACTGTATGTTCAAATCCTTTAGAAATGTCGAATGGAACACAAATTGCTACACCAATACAATGATGAGCATGCAATGTACATTATACATTTTTACAATAATGCATTAGTTTAAATAAATTTGAGTTTCAATTTGTGGATTTGGAATTTTGAAATAAAAATAAGAAAATAATCATATATGACTAAGAAGTGTTTTTATAAAATGTTGAAATAGTTTTATAAATAGGCAGAATTGTTGTTTTGCTATATAAAACTCTCTTTTTGTTTTGCATGTAATGCAAAAAAATAGCACAACAGTAAGGTACTAAAAGTTGACACACAATTCTAAAGCTATACTGCAATAGTGTTATTTTTAGAATTGACAGTGTTCCTGTTGATATATATATAGTGCTGTGTATTGGTAGGGTTATTTAATTTGGAGACATGCAGGTCACGCATGAAAGTGTTTTGGTGCATTAGGTGCATATTGGGCATAAGCATATGCCAAGCTTCATGCTAATCAACAGCTGTTACATAGTACAACAAGACCATTTTGGGAATGGTTGTGGAAAAAGTGGACTCAGTATTGAATAATGGTTGCTAGACATTTTCAAAAACTAATGTTGAATGTTTTGTCTTATTCATTATTTGTATTTAAGCATTTCCCTTACAAAATTACAAGTTATCACTGCTGATATGGACTTAGTAGTAGTAGCAGTAGTAGTAATTTTCCATGACTGAAATGTGACGACTACCAAGAATATAGGTCCATTAGCATTTAAAGTATCTCAGTATTTTTTTTGCTTTACACATTAATGACCACTGGGTGGAGATGTTGTCTTTCTCAAAGCAGTCATAGGAATATATTTTTATTTATCATAGTATTCTATTGTATTTTAAAGTCAATATATTTTACAAATGAAAAGATAGATTAATCTAATAATTAACAAATAATTATGTAGATTAATTTATTATCACATCAATCATTGCTATATAATTCCTACCAAATCAGGTCTATGGTGTTTCACTAAAGCATTGTTTGAGGTGTTTCACTCCATTTGGTTGGAGTGAAACACCCAAATATTCCAATCCTGAAATTGCATTAATGTATACAAACAATTGGTATCTATGTTTACTGTACATATCACTAACTGAATGCAAAATGTCTATTGGTGCAATTCAGCAGAAGGTGCTATACTTACATAATGCATTAGATGGCACTAGTGCAGTGCTACAACGGCCACAACACTGATGACCTAGTACATTGCCTTTCATTCCACTCAACACTAAGGACTGGATTCAAAAAAAAAAAAAAAAACAGTGCTAATAATAACAGCAGCAATAATAAACAGTACATAACTCATTGTTAGCCAACACTGATAAAAACAAATATGATGCTGTGACATGGAACCAAGCAGTGCACGGACACTGAATGTAAGTGGTGAGGCCACAGCCTATGGCAGTCATTCCATATAAAGCATCTCACTGCATTAATGTACCAGATTGGCAGCTAAAGTAGGCATGCTGCAATCTGAACAATCATCCCCACTGACTAAAAGCACTAAAGCAACTGAACTTATAAGGTATAGTAAGTCATTCAAAGGGAACGCATGCTAAAATCAAATTCCAAACAAATGCCATGTCCCTTGAATGCAATAGGGTGCTCCCTCAGAAGCTCCACCCCACACATTGAAAACATATTACGAAAGCTCAGATAATGTTGTGTGCGGTCTCCACCACTGTTTATGTTTCTATGTAAGGAGCGAGGGCTATGTAGAAACACAGGAATATTTTTGCAGCACGCACAAATAATGGTAAGGTAGAGGAATGCGAGGAGATATTTGGTGAATTTGACACAAAGTGTATCATCTTAGAATGGCTCAATATACATGCAATACACTGCAGGACTGAGATACAATATTTAGCCCTCCCCATGGTTTGTATCCCAGATGTCTTTCCTCACAATGTTTGCAGAATGGTGTCATTCCAGTCATCAGCATGGATGTACTCTGCATGAAAATCCAAACAGAGAACTGTAGCTTCATTAAATATGGCAATACATTTTTGCCATACCTCATTGGCTTCTAATGGTCATAATGAGAATGACTGAATCAAATCAGTGTCTGTTAGATTTAATTTGTTTGGTATTTCACAGATGGGAATGCATTCAGGTCTGTGAATAGACTCAAGGCGTCATTAGCAAACCACTACATAAAGGAGAGCTTGCATTGTGGCAAAATCTGTCACCACACAGCCAAAAAGCCCTCCAATCTTTCCAGTGAGGATGGTTTCCAGTATGCCTTTATGAAATATCCAGAGGATTGCCTAGTCCTCTCTATGTAACTCAGCCACAAACTGAGAATGCCAGTGGTTGATTTCTCCATATTGCTTACCGAAACTTAATTAACACAATTCCATTCCCTGTAAGTATCTGCAGCTGGCCGTTGTCCAAGACAAGATAAGATTGTCTTGTAGAATAAGATGGCCAACTGCAAAGATAGCAATGAATAATGGAGCAGCTTTACAAGAGACAATATAAAATAAATTTGCAAATTTGCAGAAAAGGACAAATGTGGCTTTTTATGAAGAAAATTTAAGACTAAAATGAAATTACTCCTGTGGATGCAACATTGCAAAAAATGGCGTTGTTTTCAAATTCAAAAATCATATACACCTGAGAGCTGAGTGGCTCAAACCTCGAGACCATCCAACCTCTACTACATCATCATCTACTACATCTTCCCATGTGTGGTTGTTGTTGTGTTTCAAAACAGGATCTATAAGCTGGTAAGGTAATGTGGTGTTTCATATGTGATTTACCACAAGAGAGGAGTCAAACAAAAACAAACAAACAAACAAACAAAAATTGGAGCACCTTTACTTGAAATTATGTTTTTAACACTAACTAGCTGGCTGGTCATTTCAAAACTTTCAAACTTCAAGTTGTATCTTGTACTTTCCCGTAGGGCTGGGCGATATAGACCAAAAATCATATCATATCATATCAATATATTTAGGTTTAATATCATACACAATATAAATCGGTATTTTCTACAAAGTGGGCTACATGTTCAGCCCAAATGCCAAATGTGAGATTTCACAATCACTTTAATATTTATCAAAATAAAACAACTACAGATTTTACTCTCTTGCTTAACAAAACGCATATATATATATATATATACAATGTAAACAGAACATAATAGGGATTTCCTATGGTAATGATGACTATATTTCCCAGTCATTTAAACATAACACTTTTTACTTAGATTAGCTGACAAAAACACTCAGCATTGATCACAATCTATGAGGTTAAACAACAAGAGCGTTGGACAATCTCACTTTATATTGATTCTGCAAGACTGTATTATAATACTGCTGCATCGAATGTGTTGAAAAGCAAATGCGTTTGTTAAATATCTTACAGTATAGTAAAGGGGAAAAAACAGGAAACCCGACAGAAATGTGTAATATAACTTGTAATACTAGCTGGCTACCTGTATCTGTTTGTCAGAAACGGAAATTGAGCATGTGACACAGTATCTGCTCTCTCATTGACTACTCTGAAAAAAGGTGCGCTTCAAATGTGTCAACTTGTGCGAGCGGAATGAGTAGGCCGACATTTGTGAGCTTTATCTGATGTCTCTGTCCCTTCGACACTCTGAACGTACTAAATCACACGCTCCTGACTCCACTCCTCAAGCCAAGTGCAGCCATTAAGGGAGAGACAAACAAATTGAAAAATGTATGAATAAACGCATAATAAAACTATAACGGTATGAACGATATTGTCTAATCTCTTTTGAAAATATACAGATCTAAATTAAATACCAGTATATTGCCCAGTCCTACTTTGCCGTACTAACGTTAAATATGACGCAAGAGTTGAAAATATTGAACACATGCCGCATTCAAAACTCAACGCAGACCAGTGCGACATTTCAAACGCATAGATTCTGACTGCCCCATTGACAATAAATAACGTCCGGCGCAACGCATTGGATCAGTTGGTGGGTGCGAGGCATTATCCCCATGACCTGGACTAATCAGAAACAGTAATCTTTTTCTATATCTGCTTATTGGAATGTATTGGAATGCCCCCCCTTTCCCGAAAGAAGGAATGTGTTGTGATTTAATTACCCACTATCTCTAACAATGACCCACCTCAGGGTAATAGTCTGAGATGCATCATAGCGTCTCCAGGACACCCAGAGACGTCCCTGGGGAACACAGCAGGGTGTTTTCTCTTCACTTCCCCCCACATCTCCGAACGGAATAACGGAAAAATGTATCACCCCTGTGTGATAAAACCCCCCACTTTAGGAATGGATTCACAATCTTTTGATTATAAATGTATAATGTGAAAAATGTATTTTCTGTATGAACAATTCACTTATGCCTAGACACACTGTGTTATCTGGTATAGGAGTTGAGTGTATATGTTCCATATAGACAAAGGAAGTGTCTGCTCTCTTTTGGTGGACGCTGGAAACAGTTTCAGCATTTAAGTATAATTATAATGTCTTGTTTAATGTTGAAATACTCAGGAGTGACTGACCAATCCCATGGTGGACAGGCAATATTAAAATTTAGGAAGTAGGACGTCTTATTTCAGTAAACTAATTTTCTGTCCATAAGACAGACCACAGGGTACCCAAAGGGCCAGACTTCACGGGTCCTAGGCTCTCAGGCCCCATCTGCGAGAAGCAGAGGAGTGTAAGACAAATTAAAGTTTTAAATGTCCTTAAGGTTAAAATGCTCCAAGTAAGCCCATTTGTATATATATAGTCATGTTACCAGTTGGCGTAAGTCAATGCCACCATAAATAAAACTAGCTATAACTAGAAAACGCTAGGTATAACACTAAAACCCATAAATACTGCCTCTTCAAGACCATCAAAGCATGGTCTATTTTTGTAACTGTGTTCTCATGTGGTATTGCTATGTTTCATTTATGTTTATTACTTTTCATATTAGTTTCATGTGATTTTCCATGTTATTAAAAAATTAAGTTTCCTCAGTGCTATATGACCATTTGACAACAGAATCATTAACAATTATCAAAGTTCGGAAGGTAGGACCACCCCCCCAACACGCCCAACTTTCTCTCTCTCCTAAAAAGCCAGTCTGAAGTCTCAGACGACGCCCGGGTCAGGTATCCAAAACCTTGTAAATAACTTAACTGTATTTTGCATGTTACTGTATCTCTTTGTTTAAACTCAAGAACTGAAGCCTTTATTCAACCTCATGTAGTTTACCTGCACAATGTATTAAGTATTAGACGCTAACTTTGCCGTTAGGCCATCGCCGTTTTGTTTATAGATTATAACAAGTTTACTCTCTCTAACTTTACCTTAAGCGTGTTATCAGTTTTATTTTTTGAGTCATTGAAGGGATTCAGCATAAACTGAATTCCCTGCGTGTCCAAGTCAAGGGACCTTTTGTGAACTGTAACTATACTTTGCGCATTAGTGATCAGGTGTGTCCTTGATGAGAGGAACCATTAAGCGCTGAAACCCCACTACGCTGGAACAAAGTACCGTATGATCCAAGAGTGGTGAGAGGCCTTTGAAGCGTGATGCCAAGATCACCATCACTAGCCTGAAGTCGCTCCATCCACGGAGTTCGCTGTGGTGAAAGCAGAGAGCTTTTCCCAGATGTCCCTCGGAGGCACCCCGACTCACCTCAACTCTAGATCCAGGACCCCAGCCTCTTGACCCGTAACCCACGCGAGGCCTTCGCGGCCCAGTGTAACTACGTAATTCCGTCGGGCTAGCGCCAGCCCATGATGATGTGTGAGCTATTGGGTGAGTTATATCCATAACTTGTGTTTGTGGGACTCTAGTAACGGTGGTTGATATGTGCTCATTTATGATTATTATTGTGTGTATGTAATTTCTATTATCTAATTTTCTTATGCTATTTGAAATAAATTAATTATTTTTTTTATTATAAACCCTTGTGTCAGTGTGATAGTATACAGAACCAGAGTCACTAGTCAGTAGGATTAACCCTTCAGTTGAGATTTAAATGAATTAATAAATTCCAGAAATTCATAAAATATTATTATTTCTTACGCCATTCCAAGGTGCGGCGGGTCAGTATTTGATATATATATCTTGACCAAAAACAGATTGGTGGTGTCCCAGAGCTATTAGTTATTAAACAATAACTATTATGAATAATTTATATTTTAAGGTTAAAGTAAGTTAAACTGATGAGCCATTGTGAGATCTTACCAGATCCACACACCCTCTTACACTTGGTAAGGCGGGTGTCCGTCTCTGTGATACAATTGGATATAAAATATTAACTTTTGAGGTAGCGGCGCGGCAGATTGTCATAAAATTATAAATATTTTAAATCACGTTTCACAAGCTTTTACTGTAGCCTACCAGACCATACCAGACAAAATAGGCTGACATGTTTATTGGACATAGCCTAAAGTTGGTATTATATTTAAAACGACAAATTACACAAATTACATGCATATCATATTCATGCATATCATATTCACCACATGTTGTCTTAATAAGATTGGTTGTTGACTGAAGGAGGGAACACCCGGCACACCTTGGCAGCCGCTCCTCTTTTTGTGTTATTCTGTGTTATTATATACCTTTAAGAATCCGAATCATTTGTAGTATTTTTGTTTTGTTTTCTGAAGTTAAGTTAGCTATCTTTTTAGAGATTTACAGTCGTTATTTTCTTTCCCCTGACTTCTCTACAACAACTTGAAATACGACGTCCTTTTGACCAGCCGCAAAGCTACTACTGGTACCGTACTAGCTTACATTGCTACCCGTACTACCATCGGTGAAATTTATTTGACCTCACCCATCTGACGACATCAAAACCGGAGGGCCTGTGTTGTTTACTGGGACTTAGTTTACTGGGACATATTCTGATTTATTGGCACTTCCACTCATTTTATATTCACCGGACATCTACGGTTCCGAAACCTCACGCCTTTGACAGAGGATTACCACCAACTGCCTACCATCCATCGTCTCGCATCGTCTTATCTTCGATGTTGATTAATCCCATTTCATCTCCCCTGAAATATTTGTTTGCTGAGCTCCTGCTACTAAATTCAAGGTTCTTTAAAAATATTTTAAACTCTGATGGCCCGCCCGTGGGCCGTTCACCATCTTGGTTGGGGAAGTTGTGTTGTTGACATGTTTAACTTAAAAGTTGTTCTTCATGCTATATACCGTTAGAAAACTATAAAACTTAATATTTGATCGATATAAAAGAATTCAAGATACTATCGTAACATCAGGTACACTCAACAGATGTCAGACCACCACCTGCAATAATTGCAGACATTTTAAAGGGTTTTAAACCCGCTACAGCTCTGTTTTCCCACCCTGGAATTATTCGTCGGCCGAGATACATTCACCGTGGGACTCGCCGAAAATTCACACGCACAAAGACTCTTATCCCCTCGTTTTGGTCTAATCAACGAATCGCCCCTTGCAATCCTCGTCCAGCAATTAACAGGCATTGTACGCTCTGCCAGATTCATACAGTGACTTCAAACCCGATCTCAAATAACTGCCTTAAAATTGCATTATTCAATGTCCGATCCCTCTCTGATAAAGCCCCACTCATCCACGAGTTTGTAACGGACAAAAAACTTGACATTCTATGCCTAACGGAGACATGGCAAAAACCTAATTATTTTTTCCATCTTAATAACACTGCACCACTTGGATATGTTTCCAATTCTAGGACCCTCTATACTTAATATAATTAATACATCACTCTAATTTGGTATTGTCCCTATATCTTTTTAAAACAGCCGTGATTAAACACTTACTTAAAAAACATAGCCTTGATCATGAAATTCTTAATAGTTATAGGCCAGTCATAACTCTCTTTCATTTCTAAGATTTTAGAAAAAATTGTAGCTGAGCAAATTATTGACCGTATGACTCAACAAAATATTTGACCTTCCGAGAAAGAGTATTAAAAATCTTCAGATGGTATGGAGTGCTGCTGCCAGAATCTTGACTAAAACCAGAAAATTTTATCACATTACTCCAATCCTTGCTGAACTTCATTGGCTGAAGTTTATTTGAGATGTGATTTAAAGATAAAGCACTAGGTGGAGTGGCACCTTCCTATAAATCTGACCTAGTGATATCATATGTTCCATCCAGAGCCTTACGCTCACAAATTGCAGGCTTGCTATTCATCCCTAGAGTTAAAAAGAAATCAGCAGGATTTTAAACTTTCTCACATAGGGCCCCACTTTTATGGAATTCCCTACCAGCTGATGTTAGGGGTGATAGTACTGTGTTGACCTTCAAAATCAAACTTAAAACCTATTTGTACAATGAGGCATTTAGTTAGCAAAAGTAAATGTTTCCCTCTGCTTAGGGGCCTAAATGGTTATATATTTGGTTCCTTTGTGTCGTTTTTGTGTTTCTGGCCCCTGTTGCTGTTTCTCTATCTCTGAATGTGGTGAATGGGAGATGCTGTCGCGATCCTGGAGGCTGTGTGGATGGTGCGGCTCCAGCCCAGTGAGGTCATCGGGGGGAAGATGCTGCCTTGCACAGGACTGTGTGTTGATGGCGGTGTTCCCTGAGCTGGAAAGAGAAATGCATGCAGAGCCAGTGGATGTGGATGTGGAGGACCTGGGACTCCTGTGGGGTCTGTTAATGCTACTATTGACAGACCACTCTTAATGAACTAACTCACAAAACGCTTTAAATGTATCTGATGTGTTAGTTCTTATGTACTGCACAATGCAAACCATATTAAGTATTATTGTGAAATGTTGTTATCATCACCTATTGCATGTTAACTGTCCTGGAGGGTTGGATTCTTCCCTATGTGGTCCCTTCCCAAGGTTCTTCCCTTTTTTCCTTGCTCATGGGGAGGAGAAAGTTAAGGGGGTGTTGTATGTTTTCATGTGAAACATTGGAAACCTTTGAGACTGCAATGTGATTAATGGCTATATAAATAACTTTGACTTGACTTCATGACAGTTCTAGGAAAAGTGTTGGGAAAAACATCATGACCTGTTTATGGTGTTTTTCAACCTCCAAAGAGAGCTGTTATGGGTTGTCCTCATCAGGTTTAGTTGTCCCAAAACATTTGTTAAGATCCTCCACCAGTGACATGACGGGATGATTGTTTAGGTGACCATAAGTGTGAACCCTTCCTAGGAGCGAGGCAGTGGTGTGTGCTAGCACAAATATTATCACAATCAGATTGAACGCAGCAATGGTGTGGCAGTGGACTTCAGACAAAATCAGGAGGCTCCACACAACCACAAATCTCTGGAGAGAGTGGTTCCTAGAGAGAGTGGTTCCTGAACTAAGCTATTGTGGCTCATACTCCAGAAGACTCTCAGACTGTCCTTGCGGTGGTGGTTAAAGTTTATAGTAAAGATGTGTCTGACAGTCAATACCACAAAGCCAGAAGTGGTCTGCCAACCAGTGACCCACTCACTACCTGCCTTCACTGTTAGTGATGAACCCTGTCAGCAGTGCAATCTTCCAAATATCTGGGAAGTTTTATCTGTGATGATAGAAGAATCAACAATGACATCCAGACACATCTCCTTTTGAGAGAATTTGGCCTACAGTTGCAAAACAAGAACAGTCATCCCTCCACAAAGGTTGCCATATACTAAGGGGTCTGTGTCACAACCCATCTACAGTAGCTATAATAATAATAATAATAATACATTTTAATTTTGGACGCCTTTATAAACACTCAAGGACATCTTACATAGCAAATACATAGATATAACAGTTGGCTGAAATATACATACTAAAGTTATACACATTTGATCTGAGAAATATATACTAAATAAAATAAATAAAATAAAACAGTCAGTTGAGAGTGGAACAAAGGGTCAAACGTTATAGGCAACCTTGAAGAGGTGGGTTTTGAGGAGCTTAGCAAACGAGGTGACTGTGGTGGCATGTCGAATGTGCAGTGAAAGTGCGTTGAAGTGCTATGAAGCTTGGGTACAGCCACAGTAATATCATGTCCTTAGAACCATATCATACACTGTAAGCTGCCTTCAGCACACCCTAGGAATCAGGGCCGGCCCTCCCATTAGGCAAGATTAGGCAGGGCGGTATTTATTTGAGGCGCCATTTTGACAATACATGAAATTAATTTGTTAAAGGCGTGGCAGGGTCAGTCATTCTTAAGAACGCTTTCTAACTTTCAGCTCAAATCAAAACAATATATCTCCGCAGCACCACCACGCACTTTGAAATACACTGCAAGGCCAATAACAATAGGCTTTGTTGTTCCTATTTAGGAAGCCAGGGCTGTGTAGAAGTACTGCATACTTTTTTCAGCATCCACATAGAAGGGTAAACTAGTGAAATACAAGAAGATATTTAGTGAATTTTACAAAAAAGCATATCGGCTTAAAGCCGACTGTAGGACGGGTCATTGACATACAGTAGCCTAAAGCTTATTTTTACACTGTCATTATTCCCAAAGTCATTTTTTTGTCTTGCCTAGGGCAGCAGAACATCCAACACTGCTAAGAATTGTGTGTGCCTCGCATTTAAATACTCATCAAGACCAAATGCATAAAGTATTGAGGTCAAGATCACCCAGCGCCAGATGCATATGTCAGCTACTCCATAGAGTGTTAAACAGCCGTCTACATCAGGGTGGATGCTCCAAGTGCAAGATCAGACCCGAGGACCTGGAGGATGTTGCTGTAAACAATACCACCTTGCAACATATGCGTAGGGATGGAGCTTATGCTGGAAGATCTCTGCTGATCTTTTTTTTTGCTTTATCAATTTTATGTGATTAGTTAGTAGCTCCGTGCCTTAAAAACACATTTGTTTATTTATCTTTAAAAGTTATACCCCACCTTAGCCAGAATATAGTACACAGAAGATAACCGTACCAAATAAGTATGATGACAGTGTATATGCAGTGCTCATTAGTACCACATTGTGCACTAACACTATAGCTCAACACCACTAGGAATACAGATATCAATACTATAATCATCAGCTTACTTTAGCCAGCAGACTGAATTATGTAATTGGCATGGTATAAAGCTGTTCACGTTTGTAGCAATATTAAGTTATATCTAATGGAGTTTTAGTTTAGTTTAGTTTATTGTCATTCGATCATGTTGGAACATAAGGGAACGAAAATTGTTACCCAGGTACGGCAGCGTAACGGCACATATACTTATAAATCAATAATAAATAACAATAACCATAACCTAGGACTATATAAAACAATAAGAACTATATAAAACACATCTAAAATAGTTTAAGATCAGTTTAAAAGCAGCATAGTAAGTGCCTCATAGTCACCAGCAGATCGAGACAGAGTAAAACAGGTGTTTGGTGTCCCTTTAAGGCAAAGAGTTCCTAAGCCTAATAGCTTCTGGGAAGAAACTACACTTCATCCTTGTTGTCCTTGCTTTGAGGCTGCACAGCCGTCTGCCAGAGGGGAGGGGGGTGAACAATACGTATGCCGGGTGGGTGGGATCCTTCATGATGCATGCCTGTTTGTTAAAAAGTCCAGGACCCAGTTGCAGAGCGATGGCTTTAGTCCCACCAGCAGCAATTTGTTGATAGCAATTTTTTTTCTCTGAGTGTGGTGGATGGGAGATGCTGTCACGATCCATAGGCTGTGTGGATGATGCGGTCCCAGAATGGTGATGTCATTGGGGGAAGTTGCTGCCTTGGTAAAGGATAGCGTGTCGATGGCGATGTTCCCTGCGCT
>JAODUH010049235.1:0-19273 GCA_027564835.1 Typhlichthys subterraneus
AATGCCTTTTCCCATAACCTTTGTGATTTTAAAATATCAAAATTAATATCGATATTGCAATTTTCATGATCAATATCACAATATCACATTTGATCAATATCGTGCACACCTAGTTCACACCTGACTACTAAAGGGTAGGCTTGTAGGCCCTGTATATTCCAACATGCTGTAGAATGGTCCTCAAACCTGGCTTAAGATCACTGACTACTTGACAGAACCTACTGTTGAAAACACAGTGGCCTGGAATCAAGCGCACAATCAACATTTAGAGCTTAAACGCAATTAACATGTGAGCATATGGCTCAGTTGGCGGGCACACATGAGGTGTGAGAGTCTAAATGAGACACTAGCCTACTTGAGGAAAAGAGTCAAACAAAATCAAAGATATCAGCAAACACTCTGCTCTGTTATATTATCAAGGCAGAGCAGTTGAATATGTGGGGATAAATAACTCAAGGTTTCATATGGAAGTTAGGACGATGTATTTATGGCTGCTCATATTTAGAGTGACTGATGCCATTTGCCATTGGTCTTTAAAAGAAAAATGCAGGTGCCTTGGTTATATTAGGCGGAAGGAAAGTCCAAAATACATCTAGTCAATCAATAGAGCCTGGTAAAGAAATTACCCTTGGCATGTGGTGTTTGAGTCAATCAATAATAGAGAGCACTAGCGTGCTGCAAGCTGCAACGGCCAGTGTTCTGAGAGCTATTAGCTCAAAATATTTAACAATAGCTCTGAGAGGTCCAAACAAATTACAGTGAGAGAGAGAGAGAGAGAGAGAGAGAGAGAGAGAGAGAGAGAGAGAGAAATGTAAGAGACAGAGAGAATATGAAAGAAGATTCTTAATTCTGCTCTATATAGAAAGCTTGAATTGCTGTGCTGGTTCAACAACTCACCATCGACATCCGCTACGCAGCTCACAACAGTGCTGCTTGACGCTGTCAATGAAAATTCAGGTTATGAAAAACAACCGTGCATGTGCAGCCTGTCTGCGGCCACGCTTTATCAGTGTACCCCTGCTGTGCTTGGCATCGTGTTATTACGAAGGCAAAGGACCAGAGGACAGAGTGCTTAGTTCCAGAAGCCAACACTTGGCTCCGACCTGTTAAATAACACCCCCTACAGCGGCAGAGGTCATCCCAGTAGTCTCTCTATTTTGCTTCTTTCACTCAACCTTTGCCTCTTGCTCATGTATTCAGAGGACTGCTTGAATCTGACTCATCCGTTCGCCTAGCATGTTCTGTGCTACTGCAGTGCAACACAGCTAGGATCAGAGTGCCGCATGTCACATCATTATAACACACAGAATGCTACCGTACAGTGGGACTGGCCACGTCAGAGAGCGCCACTAGTTTGCATGTGTGTGCCTTAAGGGTAGAATCACTGCACTCAGCCATGAAATAAGTTACACTACACTACAGTTGCTTGTTAACATTGCTTGGCTGCATTAGAGTGGCCCCATAAGACCAAATTTCATCTGGAGAGGGATAGGGAACATGGTGACTCAGCCGTGCCAATCACTCAAACCATAACAACAATGTTGTTGTACAGTAACACTGGTTATAATAGCCTTGTAACCAGTGAAATCTCAGACACAAATCAAGAGGTGTATCTTTAAAGTTTAAACAAGGATTTAATGAGTCTAATTGCAATGAGCAGTGCTATCGTCAATACAGCAACGCTAGGTTGTAAGCAACAATGAAATCAATGTATTTTAGCTGTGGCTGTGGAAACAAGCAAGCTAATGACCAGGCTGCACATGCTTTATATATACATTCTGAATTCAAACTACAGAGGCTTTTAAAGATACCCTGCATTTTTCTCCAGATGTATGAACAATGTGAAACCAGAATCCTAAAGTACTTCAGGGCAAAAGAAACCATTGCCAAGAAAGGTTTTTTTTTTTCATCTGTGGGATTTAATTTTTTGTCCTTTTTTTATGTAAATTTTAAATGTAAGTCGAACAGAAAATGTTGCCGTGGACTTTGGGCTGCATGCTCATATGACTACATTCAAAAGAGTGAAGAGCATTCTGACGTAGAACGAATGCCTAAGCTCGGCATAAGCTTTAATAAGATCAGAGTAATGCTAAGTGGATCTGCAAGCATTATTTCTACACTCCATACAAAAATGTACAGTATGTGGCATCAAAGCAAGTGATGCCACTGCATTAAAGCAATATATGTCAATCTATAAATACTGTTTATGGTCCCCATATTTATATAATTAAGCTCTAACAACTGATGAGTAGAATCAATAATCATTAAATAAACCATTGAATTGCCCAATGCCGAAGTTCCTAATGTACATGTAATATTGTTCATAATGTGTTCAGTTTATTGCATGGGTTTATTCTCTATTATAGTAGCCTACGTTTAATTACTCAACACATACTGTAATACATTACTGTATCTCAATTATTGAGCTACTATTTACTGCTATAATTTCAGTATTGTTTAAATAAACTGTAGTAACAGTGCTTTTACTTCAGTAAAATAATTCTGCACCTTTTCTTGCTCTGCCAAATGTAAAGCTGCTAGGATTAGCATATTGGCAGCTCTGTTCAGTCACAAGACTCAACAGCCCGCTTGGTTTTAAAGCTGTCATGGTTTCACTTTTAGTCTGCGGTTGCAGGAGGCCATAAAACACCATATTACCATGGTAGCTCTTTTTGTAATATATTTCCTGTCAGTTTACTGTCAATGCATCACCTGCATGCAATAGCATTGTCTTGAATAGAACACATATGGCATGGGCTCATTAGCTAAAGACATTTTAAAGAGTCTCATGATTAAATACATTTCAACGTGGCGTCGGAAGCCCAATCTCAATAGCGACTAAATCTTTTCTGAGGCCAATCATCTTTAAAAGCTCACATGTCCCATATATTAGGCCTTTTAAATTGTCTTATTGGACGTACTTCTCTCCCTTAAATATGAACATTCCATTTCAGTTAGTGTTGCAATTTCTGCCATAACTTGATTGTCTATATGAGTGGGAGTGACAGAATATGCAATAGGGATTATTACTGTCATTAAGTCCAAAAGACAAACTGACATGAGTGGAATCTTAATAATGTTCAAAATTGTTCAAAACCTTCCATGTCCTTTCATAACATAATGGACTGCACAGTTTAGGCATTTAGAATTGTATTAAAGGGATCTTTAAATGTTTTTGAAAACTTTGCAGACTCGTTGCATTGTGCATCCCAGACCCTGGTGGTTTTGCAGAAGAAAACTTCAGCTGACCTCCCTTCCTCACCCACATTAAATTTTACATGAGGTAACCTCTATTTTCTCTTAGGATGACAGCATGCCACACACTCCACAGCACTTACTAAAACCATTCTTAAATAGGTCAATTTCAGCTTGAGAGATTAGCTAAAAAAACATAATAGTAATACTATTATTGCAATGTAAAATGTTGCATCATGTCATTGCGTTGATGCTGGCCAATTACCTCAATAACGTCAACTTTTAGATATCATTGACCTTCTTCATTGGGGTATATTGAGAGTAAAGGGTTAATTTTGGTGCATGGAGGCATACCTAACAGGGAATATAAGCATATCCTTTTTATGCTAACCTCCTGTGAGCACATCCATAAGCGCACATTAATAACCTGGTACATTATTAATGTAGACAACATCCTGTGTATGGTCAAAAGCAGAACACCAGAATATCAAGCCAAATCAGGGTCTGAACAATGAGACTGCATAAACGTTAACGTCTGAAATACGGCAGGTTCATGCCTGATGCATTATTTACATTGGAGCAAGACATGGCAAGGTTCCCCTTCCACTTGTGTTGGCAGAAGTAACTTCCCGCGCATTCATGAATAATAAACACCCAGCGCAACCTAATGGGGAGCCCAGCTGCACAGCATGAGAGTGAGAGCAAAGACCCAGCCTAATCTGGCCATGGTAAGACAGTCAGTGCACCCATGAAGAACTAACAGCCACATGACAAAGAGCAGAGACGGCAAACAACCAGGTTGAGGAAGGCGAAACAAAAACAAAATTAGCATCTGTGGTAGCGCGTGATCTAATCTGCGCCTGGCAACAGAATGGATGCATAGCAGTGATGGCTGTTTGCGATGGTAATTCACAATAGAGTAGTCACAGCAGTACAAGCAGAGGCTTTGCAGGAACTGAGCCACAGTAAATGCAGCAACAGGTTTTCACATGGCCTGCTCTTTAGAATGCAATGTGTTGTTTTGGTATTTGACACTGGCAAAACAGTGAGCAGTCACTGCTGCCAATGCAATGCTTATACTTTTAATTCTCTTCAACACTGTCAAAGAAGCAGAATAAAATAGCTAAATAAATAATATAAAAATAAAATAAATAAATGTGTTTAAAGTCAGTCTCTGGGACCGCTAAACCAAACTAGCTGCATATAGTTTATATAGAATAGATTCACCAGTACTTCACCAAAAGTAGTCAACTATAATTAAAGGCAGCGAGCTCATGTATAAGAAATAATTCTTACTCTATAGATATTTTTCCTGAGGCAAAAAGCTCAACAGAAAAGTTAATTTAGACTGCAGTGGCTTGGCAGCACTGCATTCTGGGAGAATGGACATAAAGAAAAGGCAGAAGAGAGAAGCTTAAGAAATCCCTTTTCGACATAAAGCCAGATATGTCTGCAGAGAGGCCTGCTAAATTCCCCTTTACAGTGCCTTCAAATGGTATAGTTCTATGGCTCCTTGTGGGCCTAGGATATTTATGCAAGCTAATTTATAAAAAAATGGGTACATTATTTGGCAAGTGTGCAGACAGTTTAGGTGGTTTGTTTATTTGTTGACTTACTTCATCTAGTCAGATGGGTATGTAACCTTTCATGCCACCCATGTGATGCTGCTGTGCATTAAAGATAAACCATAGGTTGCATAATATTAAAGTGATCCTCCAGGAGGCAAGCAAATATTTTCACTATAAACACATACAGTACCATTGTTAATGTCTTACAACAGAATCCTGTCTCAGGTCACAATGGGAAATTAAGTCATTCAGTTAAATTGTATGCTCCTTATAGCAATCTCATTCCATTATTTATCTGATGAATTGTGTTGATAGTGATTACAAACTCCTGCTCTGCTCATTATAATCACCACCCACTTGACCAAAACATTTTAAAATAAATAAATCATACACGCACTACCATAGTAACTGGTAACCGTAACTGGGAGTAGCATCAATATAATTGTCTTCTTTATTCTTTATTGTTTCCGTTCCTTTTATTATTTTAATCAATAAAACTATTAAACGACCAGGCAGGTATCTCAATACACATACTCAATACAACAGACTCCTGCTTATTTTTACCGGTCTACGCCAGGGAACAGATTCATTCTACGCCGCAAGGTGATTTTAATTACAGTGTCAAATTATCTGCTAATGGACAAAGTGAAATCAATTACATCATTCCGCATATGAGGGAGCTTTCTATGTATAAGCCAATGATCTTTGCTCTCGGGAATGAGGCCATATAGGATTACTGATACATGAAGCTGTATTCAGAGGCAACGCTTAATTAGCAACCGCCTGCTCTCACATCATCCTGTCTTCCAACCGCTACTGTACTGGAGCTATATATATGACAGTCTTAGACATCAAGTTAGAATGGATGTTTGCTGAAGCTCCTCAAGTGCCAATCGGATCTAAATATGAAGTAACGGCATTTTGAAATGCACACGCTGTTATTCGCCAAGCTTATTTCTCAAAATGTGAAAAGTGTGCAACCTTGACATTGTAGTAGAATAATTGGTGGCATGTCTTGCCAGCCAGCAAGGCAAGCTCAAGGCCCCTTCGGTTGAAAAGTGCTTTCATTGCGTTCAGTCTGAAACGATAGCACAGCACATATTATAATGGCATTCTACCTAGCGTCAGGTGAATGTTGATACATGCTGTGTTATCAGCTTCACAGAGACTTATGACAGCCTTTCTCTGAGCGTTGGGCTGTTTTATGCAAATGAAAAGTTCATCTTGTGACCAATTATCTGTGGTTCTACTTTTGTTTTTTTTTTATGATCGTTTTTATGATCGTTTTTATGATCGTTTAATTCAAATCTAATTTATTTAGAAAGCAAAAAATTGGTTAACGTGTTTATAATGTAAATAGATAAAAATATGTTCCATTTAAACTTCAAATGAAAATATCTGTATTTGTTTATTATTATATACTTTGTTTTGGATTGAAAAGAGGAAACAATTTCAAGATCTTTTGGATTTAGCATTTACTGAAATGTGGTACCTCATTACTTTAGGGTGAATGGTGTGTGTGTGTGTGTGTGTGAGTAATTGTAGGTGTGTGAAATTTTCATTAGGAAAGACTTAAAAATGCTATTTATGTATATGCTTTGTGGTCAATATTCTTCCCCAATGACATTAACCTGACATTAACTGTGATATTATATCACAGTTCTTTAGTAATTTACAGAATAGAAACAGACCATTTTCAGTCTTTCCAGCCTTGTTAGCCTTGAGGATTGGCTTCAGAATGAGCTCAGAGAAGACGTCTCATGCAGTAACAGAAAGGAAGACGTTGGTAGAAGCACAACATGCCTCCCTGTGCTAAGCCATGACAGTTATCAAGTACGTATACTCAAGATATCTGGCAGGTGCCATTAAAATGGACACGTTATTTAAAGACACCGTGAGGTGTGACGTGCTCTTCAGCGCACCGTAACCACATGCTCTTTGAGAAACACATTTGAAGGCGTTGTCAGCTGCAGGTCAGGCCAGCACACACACACACCTCCCCCTCTCTAATGCATGCTTCCTCTGATCTGAATGCTGGCATCCGTGGGCCTCTGGTGTGCATCCAGCTCTGGTCGTTAAAATATTAGCCCAACACACACAGACTGTTTGGCTTTGACGAGCACCTCTGTCCGTGGTGCTAAACTAGATCTCCGCTCTTTCCGCCAGCCCCTTTAAAAGCACATTTAACGCTCTTCCACTCAGAGACCACCCCCGGGGATGTGCCATGCACATATGTTAGGGGGCGGGTCATTAAGGCCTTGCCTACTGCTTGCGGCGGTGTGGCCGGAACAAAAACGCCATTGCGTACGCATGCTTTAACGTCAGTGGTTTGGAGTAGATTCAGCCCCGGGACACAGACCGGGTTAGGAAACAGATGGGTTTTAGCGGGAAAACAAGATTTAATCAATCCAGTTTTGGGAATTGTTTACTGAGTCGAGAAGAACAGGAGAGCTGCAGAGAGAGAAAAAGAGTGAAATGAGGTGGGGAAGGGGTCTGGGGAGATATTAAATAAGTGTGCAGTGCACATCCTCTAATTGATATATTTGTTGTTGAGTCATGCTCTTTCAGTGACCGTATTGTTTCGAAGTAAATACAGTTATCGCGTTTAGATTCATTCTGCAGGATCAGGGGAAAAAACTACAGATTGTGCGTTCAGGAGTGTTCACCAGAATTTCACTGCCGTGTAGTCTGCTGTAAACCAACTGTATGTAGTGCACATGTAGAAGTAGGTGGAAGCTGACCGGCATCACGTTAACTCATAAACATCTCTGTCCAGTATGGAAATCGCACAGCATGTTCTTTAAAAGACAGCAGGATTAATTACACAATATGACAGAGGAACCGATTTCATAGGCTTTTCAAATGAAATTGCTGAAACATTTATGACTATGGTACACAGCATGTTATTACTATAGTGTCTACACTTATGTAGAAAATCTGCAGTACATGAAAGGACTGAATGCCAAACAGTTAAAATTATCAATATTGTGAAAAATGGTCCTGCTCCAAATATGGTCCTGCTCCAAATATAAATTTTATTAATGTTATTAAGTTATTGGTATTAGTTCTACTTCCCTCAGGGAAATATAAAACATGACAGAAATATGCAGATGATTCACAGTACAATAATGATAGCTGAGGCAAGGTGCTAAAGTTTGTATAAAGATCATTATCTGACCAGTGACCCAAGAGATTAATTCGACATAAAAGTTATTATAAATGTATAAGAAATACTAAAGGCACAGAAGCCTTATAATTATGTTTTAATTATGATTTTCATGACAATGAAACCATTCAAATAGATCCGGACCGGTTATATATTACAGCATAGGCCTACTAAAACTTTTGACTCTTTTTAATATTCGACTCTTTTTCAAAGTATCAAAGCTATATTTATTTAAAAATATACACTTTTTAGCTACAATGCATGTGGGCAAGATAGCCTAGCAATCTGGGTATTCAACACCCAAGTATTTAGGATGAAATCATGGCATAAATACGTGTGTTTAACACCGGCGTGTGCAGCAGCAGCAGTGTGTAAACAATGCTTTAGCTTTGTGAGTCCTAGCGGAATAAGGTCCAGCTTTGTGTCTGGCTCTGCCCTTCTAAGGTGCTTCTGGGTGCAGAGTATTCTGGAGAGCTATTTGACATGTTGCTGAACGCCCACTTTCATGGATGCTCCTTTTTAGTTTTTTTTCTTTCCCTCCTTCTCCTCCTCCTCCTCCTCCTCTCAGTGCTCCCTCTTATTTCTTAACCTTTCTTGTTGAACCAAGAGCTCTCCTCTCCCGTCCTGCTCCCCTTCTCTGTGGCAGCTGTCTGTTTGGTTTCCTCAAAGTATCACTTTCCAGATCAGGAAGTCTAGTCTGTATAGCTCACAGAAATAAGCCTCCATTCACAGTGATGTTTTGTAGCTGAGAGGTCTGCAGCGAGGCGTAGACATTTTGCCCCTTATTGCTTAATGAAAAAGAGGAAGAACGAGAAACACACACAGGTATTAGTATGGCGGCCGCAATGATGCAGGGAAGATTTCTCTCTCCTTCTATGAAATATGCCCAAATCCAATGAATATATTCCTTTGTAGGGATGTTATTTTCATGAAAATAATTGAGAAGCCACAGCCTCATTTAAAATGTGAGCCTTGGTTGAATATGACTTCTAATATGCTGGGAATTAGGGGCATGTGTTCACAAAGCATTCTATTGCATCGACAGTAGCAATCCTTCAGTGTGGGAATAAGCTATCAAGGTAAATTACTGTGTAGCCTGTGTGACCATGTTTTGGTTTTCCAAACAGAGGACACTGGGGGGGGTGCCTGTAAGTGGGGCTTACAGGCACCTAGTGGAAAGTGGATGCTGTGGGGTTGAAGTAGTTGAAAAATGCTTTTACAAACATGCATGTTGTGTTATTAAACTTTAAAGTAAGATTTACCAAATCTATGTCGTTATATTGAAAGGAGAAATGTTTGTGTTTAAATCAACAATAATTCTCCAGATTGACTGACTCCACCATTAATATATAGCCTAATGTAGTCTTTAACAAGACAAATTGCCATTCATAGCCATTATGGCATACTGTAGTTAAGCTAATCATATTCCCTATTCTTTCAACAGCATCAGTAGAAAAAACATTGCCTACAGTATGGTAGTGCTTCCAGCGCTGTGTTGACAGAATGCCTTGCTATCACTGTGTTAAATCCGTTTCACACTGCACGCAGAGTCATTCCACTTTGGAAACGCTCCCATGTTAATCAATGAGTCTTTGCACACTGCAAGTGAGGCCGACGTTGCTTGCTGAGCCGAGGCGGACCCGCCGCTTTTTTCCTCTCCTGGAATCTATTTCTCCTTTTGAAGTGCTTTTTACATAGAATGCAATGGAAATACATCGTAGCGGCAGGTTAAACACAAAATATATTAATATAGAAGAAAAACGTTTGCTTGTTTCTTAGTCCCACTCCCTTGCCCACAATTTCCTCTATTAGGCAGTTGTTAATTAAACGTCCTACAAATATAACTGATGCTTGCCCGACTTGTTGTCATAATGTTAATATATTTGTGATTATGCATGTACTGACCTACAGGCATAATATCGTGCTCATATAGGCTACTTCACGATCCATGCAGTGCAGCAATGAGTAGCCTATCATGACCAACTGGTACAGAGCGCTGGTGGGCGTGGGGGATACAACCTCAGCTTTCTGCGTAGGTCTATGTGTTCTATTTTAATTAAGCTTCAGCGATTAGGCTAAGAATGCCAACTAGGCAATGCCTATTCTTAAAATACTTACAACTGTGGTTCACAATCGTTGCTCTGTCCCGATATATTATTTCTAGCCGTTCTGCATGCCATCTGCGTTTATTTGACCCCCTCCCAATAAAAACATCAAAGACGCATTGGGGCCACCAATCGATTTCTGAGTAGCCCATATGTGTATCAAACCACTCAATAGACTGCTTGACAGTGGTAGCCTATGCCACCTACGTCCCCATGGAGTATTGGTTCAGACTGTTATGGACGTCCTATGTTCTGGAACCCAGCTTGGCGGCTTTACGTGCAACCTTCACCTGCTACAAGGGGACGGGGTGACGATAGATGGTGACGCAGATATAGACCAAGCCCACAGGTCTCATTCTCCAATAAATACATGTTTAAATTGGTTATGGCCAAAATGTGTAGTAGACTTATTGCTTATTGTCAGATAGCCTAGTTTAGCCTAGATCATCCCAAAGCACATATGTTTTGAATGTGCACATAAAATTGAAGAACATGACCATACACCTACTAAAGTCCAGGGGTTAATAATTATATTGTATTAATTAATCACTGACATGAAAATGTCACATGCATATTTACTTCCCTCAACAAAAGGAGCACCCCCAGATACCCCAATCTATATGTTCCAGGCACCACTCCAGAGCAGGCCCATCTCGGGCGTGGCTCGGTACAACTTGGCACAGTTAAACTGGTAATTGCCGTTGCTAAATGTGCCAGTGGAAAAACCACAATTTAAAAAAAGAAAAAAAAAAGAAAAGCTAAATGTTTTGTATTGAATATTTAGGGATACACAATAATTTACTGCTTTAAATTATTTAGATCGAGATAATTCTCCATATCCTGGTCAGACACAAACTGTAACTTGATTAGTTAAACGAGCCTCAGATGTATTACAGTAACAAAATACAGTGTGGCTGGCTAAAAACAACAGCTTAGCATAAAAAATAGCGAAGAATGCAATTATGTGGTAGTGTTACCACAAGATCAGGATTTTCAAAGCCAAATGGCTTCAATGCTTCATGGTTTTCAATGGGAGAGCTGTGTGTTATTTTATAGGTAAGTGTATTGTTGATGTGGCTCATGTTTGATACAATGGTTGATACAAGGGGTGTGACAGTGATTCATTGACCTACATAGTCTAGGGTGGGATGGTGGAAATCATTTGATGTTTTAAAGAAAACTAGTATGTAACCGTGTTTGCTAAATATTTTTGGCTGATTGCCAACGTCTTATCAGTATAGCCACCTTGTGAAATAAATATCGGACTTGCAATAAAGTTGCAACCTTTAAACAAACATTTAAATGTAACAATTTGATGTAAGAAAAGCTTTTAGCCCAGGCTATGTTAGCCACATTGATCTTGAAAGAACCATTCATTTATTAGAGGCTTGAATAATCGAAGCCTGGCATTACAGTCTTGGAAACGGGAATCGGAGTCGGGTTTGCTGTTCATATACTTTTAGGGATAGGAGTACTCTGGACTACTAACAAAATTGTATGTAAAATACTCTTTATCTAGTAACTTAGGTGTTCTTGTAGAACACGTTCACTAATTTAGGAGTTTCTAAATCTGCCAGTTAGGAGCTAATTTTAGGCTTATGAAGCACTTCATATATGTCTAGACAAAAATAATTTCGCATGAATAAATCAAATCTGATGATATGTGTTGTTTTTTTTATCAGTAGCCTACATCATCATTTCTTTTTTTATTATTCTCATATTTTTGAGTTTTAACTCTGTTTTGTTTCCTGTAAACAACCATTTACAGTATATACAAATCCTCCCAGATGGAACTGAAGGTTTGAATGAAATGAAGATACCATCGAAATACTTAGAATAAAACCACACTTTGCATGACAAGACATAACGTTGACAGAGGCAGGTCGTATAAGCGTTATCACTGAATTAGCACAGTCTAACTGACAAGGCATATCTTTATCTATGGTTAAACCATTCCACCGTGACTCCTGCTTTTGCTGGGACTAAATAAGACAATGCAAGTCAATCAGAGAAGCCTGGCACATTTCCTGGACCATCTCTCTGAAGCGGAGCTTAGTGGCAATCTGCTATCGACGTCATGAGTGCAACCTGAGAGGCCTGTCATACTGACTCATGCTTAGATCCGTCATGTCAAATTGTAGCAGCCCAGCTGAAATGTGTCATCTTTTCCACATCAACATGTACTGATACCGACTGTTCGGCAGCTGTGACCTTGGATGACAACCCAAGAGGAGATATTGAGATCAAATGAACAAAATATCGTGTGGCAGGGATATTAAACCTGCTTATTTCTTAATGTTTCATTCATAGTCACAAAACGTTTATCCATAGCCATTTTTATAACTACAAGAGGAGTTTGGGACATCCTATACAACTAGGGTATTTTGTGAGTGCCCCCAGAACCTTCCAGCAGATTTCTCTTTTGATTTTAAAAATGTTGGTTTTACTAATGCATTTACGACGCAATTTTTTACTGGATTGGAGTATCTGGACATTTGCCATTGTAACAAGATTATTTTTGACCATGGACTATTGGCCCTTTTCTATTGCATGAGCAGGCTTTGCTCGGCACGGCACGACTCGGTACAGACAGCCCAGCGTGGTTGAACGTTGCATTTCCAGGCTACTAGGCAATATTTTACTAACCTAACCTAAGCTTCAGTTTAATTTCGCAGTGAGAATCAGTGGAAAGCCTCAGAATAATTTGGAATGTGTCTGAGTAGCAACTGAAATTTCCAATCAGCGTCGTGTTTATAGCTATACAGGCGTGGTTTTCCAATCAGCGTCGTGTTTATAGCTATACGGACGTGGTTTAGGTGTGCCGACCATGGTGCCGACAGCAAAAACTACCAGATGGTTCATCCAATCAACTATTTTTTTGAAAGTACAGCCAATCACAAACCGTTTCAGTGTACGGCTCCCCAGATGGACTTGTGACAACAATTCCTATGGTATGTCAGGTTAATATTTTACTTGTCATTGTAACAACATCCAAGGACGACTGGCATTGTGTATTGTGCATTGCCCTGAACCTGACTACACATTAGGCTATAGTCCTATATAGTGAATACGCACTGCCTATTTATCAGACATGGATTATTTAAAATTATCCCAGGCTACATTTGTAGATCTTTTCATTTTTATTTTAGTAGACGTGTAAAATATCTGAGGAATATTCATATACGCCACATTGAGCTGGATATAACTTTGTACAATACACAAACAAGCAGGTTAGCTGTTTAATAAGTTGTGCAAAAAAAAAATATATACATATATATATATATATATATATATTTATATATAAATCTTCTGTCTCACTATGTTTAGCCTACACTCCTTTCATTGCGAGAAGGCTACCCAATGGAGCTTTAAAAAAAAAAAAAAACACGGCGCTGTTAAATTGGTAATGGAAACGCAAATGAGCGTGGCTCAACTGGACTCGGCACGGCCAAATGTGCCAGTAGAAAAGCCCCATACGTACTGTTATTATCGGTTAATAGGTCTTGCATAGTTGAGTAGTGGCCTCAAATTTGAAATATGTAGCTGCGTTATGTAGAGTAGCATGCACAAGCCCGCAAACAGTCCTCACTGCTATCTTGGTTCTATTAATAGGTTGTGTGAGCTTTGTTTCATCTATTCACTAATGATAACTACTGAAGCTGCAAAGCTCAATAAATTGTATTTGAGCCAGCCCTACAATTTACCTAACAACCATACAGTATGTTATATTATTGTGACAGCAATCTCAATGAAAGTCATCTGACAAGCAAAGGTGTACTGTATATTTTTACATCCTATATTTTGTTGTATTAACCGCTTGCAATTAGCACATTCAAACTCGCTTCTCACATTCTTACACGTGTGTATGACATGATATGTTCATGTCTCTCTCTCGCCGCGATGATGAGGATAATATCTTCAGTACAGAATCCTCCCTCCAGTCTTTATTACAAACACAAATACGACGTATGCACAAATACACAAGCACTGCATCGTGACAAGTTAGGCATGTTTTGAGTGCTGCTTGAGACAGTGTGAATCCTTAATGCAAGACTGCTTAATAAATTGGCAAAGGCCTCCTGCGATTCCTGCCAAACAGCAGAGTACATCAACAATATGGCTCCAGCATCTGTTTCTCAGCCCGATTTTGCTCATTTTTAGTTTTTTTACCATAATCTCTTCAACACAATCTTTTCTCCCACAGAAGCGCACTGTGTTTCTAATTACCTCAGGGCTTTTCATTACAAATTACACACTCCGCATTGCTCCGCAGAGAAACACAGAGTGCCAGGAGAAAATGCGGTTTGCCTTCACACTGTGTTCTTTTATATTGATTCAAAGGAGGTGGAGGGGGAGCTTTTATCTTTGACAAAATGCAACGATAAGCCACTGCAAATATCTTGTGCTATTGTGTTCGCTTCTGTCTTTCAAGGGGAGGTGGCTTGTTTGGGAAGAGAACAGAAAGTTTGTTCCTCAGGGCTGTGAATCACCTGATGTATGCAGGCAAGTTGCTGTAGGCTCCAATCAAACCCATCTGCCTGTTTTCTTCGCAATATTACAATTATATACGATCTTATAGAAAATCATGAATGCATAACATGTTTGGGAGCGATAATCGCTTCTACAGTTGTTTGGTAAATAAAGCGCCGTACTGGATATGATTAATGTACCTCTGGATAGCTTTTCTGGCGCAGCCTGTACTGTATACTTTACATAAAGGTAATCAATGGAGTGACGTGACCCCCTTGACCTGTCTTTTCTCTATTTACTGATTGTTCAACATGAAAAGGGGTTGATAAAATATACTACTATATGCTCCCATGTAGATGTGTTCATTACAATATCAACATTTGTCCATATAAATAAATGGCCATTTACCCATATGTGGCAGACTGAGGACATTCAAAAAGCATTTCAGCCTATTCAAAAAAGCCTTCAATTTGCAGTTCTCCTGGTTTATGTATTGTGATGATATTCCTTTGTAAATTGACATCAGCATGAAACACCAGAGAGGATATCTAAATAGAGTATAACTTCCCTCATTGGCCCACATACTGTCTATAGTGCACTGGTTCCAAATTCCCACTTATTATAATTGGCGCCAACCTGAACTGGAATGTATTACATTGTGATGGTTCCTAAAAGTCAAATCTAAGCATCTAGCGTACCTTTGGAAAATATACCTTGAAATACTAATAAATACAAGTGCCTACGTACAGCATACTGCATACATACAACATATTGTTCTGTTTCATAATAATATGTGTTTCAGTTTCACATTTTGTTAAATGCAGAAAATAATGAATCTAAATGTAAAACATGGTAACAAGCTAAGAATCATTTCTAAATGCCATCTATGCTAACGCTGTAGCATCTGTCTGGTATAACATATGTTGCATGTATGCAATTAACAGTGACTCTTTTTAGAATACGGAAAATATTCTCCAGCTGTAACGCCGTGTCGTGAGGCGAGTGCAAATGAACGAAAAAGGAAAAGACAGATGCAGGTGAGGGGACGACGAGCCACACGCTCGGTGTTTACTTAAATTAAACTCAACACAGGTACTGAAGCAAAAACAAAACTTAAACAAAGGCGTGTACAGTCACGTAACACATCTCGTAGAAACATGAACAGAAAACATGAACAGATAACCCACACCCCTTTCCAGCAGTCACCAGCCTACTGTATATGCCCTCACACCCACACGGCTGAAGGCAAGCAGGCTGATCGCCCGTGTGGGTGTGAGGCGCTGGGAATGCGGACATTCCTTCCCCGCCCGTACCACACCGGCGAGACCAAGGGGATGTTACACCAGCAAAGAAAAAGACACATCCACATCTACGACACCATTTGTCTCCATATGCTATAAATCTAGATCGTGAATGGTTGTATAAGCTTTAAAATGCCTTACGTTCACCCAAGAAAGTGTGAGAATCAAGTGTACCCCCACTACATGTCAGGTCTAAAGGGGATTGGTCACATTACCTCTGAGATAAGCTCCAGTGAGCTGTGAACACAGTCTATAACTAAAGAGCGTTGGGGCCACATTAGGAGCAGTGTGTCATCACCACCGCCAACAAAGGGCCGAGTGAACGCTCCTCCACCAGCAGGACGTGAGAGTGAGGCCGACAGGGGAGAGAGGTAGAAAGACAGTGACTAAAGGTAGCTTGGGAGAGTGTGTGTGTGCACGTGTGTGTGTGGTAGTGGGGGGGAGGGGGGGCTGCAAGTGAGATGGGATGAATGCAAAAAGTATAGTTGGAAGGAATGGGACTTTCGTTTGCTTTGGTTTGATTTCTATCAGGCAAAACGCAAATCTGGACTTAAGGGATCTGACATGATAGTAGTAGAGGGCAACTTCCCCCTATGTGGACAAAAGAAAGAAAAAATAGTAAGAAAACCAGACCAGAAGACGAGGAAAGTCAGAGAATGCCCGCAGACATGAAACATGAAAAGAGGCTAAGTTTAAAGGGAAATACAATTTTGAAGGAACATGCATAGAATCGGCAAGCGCTGTGGAGAGGAGGAAATGTCAAAATTATAAATGGAGCTGTACAGCGGAGGCAGATAGAACGAACAGTGGGGGCTCAATTAGCCATATTTCCCACTGATTCTCTCACCAGCCGCAATTGGACAGCGTGAATATATCACTTCCTGTAAAGTGCTTATTAGTGTTTGTTTGGGCAATTATTCCCAACAAAGTTTTTAATTTCTTTTCATTATTGCCTGCCCTAATTCCAAGTGGTTTGTGAATTGTAAACATCTGATTAGAATTCATTATGGTTGGGGGGTTGTGGGGGAATAGCGGGTGGGATGGGGGTTCTGGCAGAACATGCAGCGCAATTACGTTACATTTTGGAATCGCTGTCGCCCCTCGGAGAAAGAGATGATGTCATTTCAAGCTAATAAGAGCATTAATTTAGCACACACATTTTTTTTGTCTCTTAGCATTCATCTTTCCGAATGCTTTGATTTGTTTACCATCAAACACGCAAATAAATAAGAAACTAATACAAGCACTAGGTTATCTGGCCACTAGAGACAGATATGTGCAAAAACGTGCGACTGTAGGTCAAATGCTAACTCTCACATATTATGCATGTACATTACATACACTGTTTTATAAATCGCACAGTATAGAACTACTATGACTTGCATACACACTCCCACACACAAACACGCGCAGACATTCGCACATAATACCAATATATTACCATGCACCTTTTACTGTAATAAAGTATATTGAAAAAACATGATACCAAATATTCTCTATACAGTAGTTCCTCACTAAGAACATACCTGGATCCAACAAATGTGCAGGCTAGCTCAAACACCCCCCTACAGTTTCCTCCATTAAAAATGGCATTAGACAGATACTCATGCGTCTGAGGCAGACAGGGGCCAGATCAATAAAGCTTTTGGATATTTGAAGGTGGAAAATGACTGAGGAGGCACACAGCCAGCCCAGCCTCGGCACGCTGTGTATTTAGAGAGCTGTTCCTCAGGGGCGCTAGGACGCAGCAAAGCTCAAACAGAGCCACCGAGTCATTATTTTTAGTCCTGTTTGCTGTGGGCCCCTTCCAACACCCCACGGGGGTGAGAGCTGTGTCTAGAGAGACTGGGGTGAGGGGGGGAAGGGTGAGAGAATGAGAGAGAAGAGACGGGGTGGAGGGAGAGAGAGAAGAAGGGGTGGGTAGAAGGAGAGAGAGAGGAGAGAGGAAGGGGAGAGAGAGAGGATAGAGAGAGAAAGTATGCATGACATCACTCAAATTATTGTCGAAATCAAGATGCAAAACTGAGTTGTAAGAATCTGCTGGTTGAATGATCTGCTGGTTCACTAAGTGAGAGTGTGCAAGCAGACCAACAGCGGGATTCCACCAATGCAGATGTACAAGTGCATATGCTACCATATGAATACAGCGCGGGCGCCGGACCGGAATATAACAACTTTGTCATACTTCGTGCCGCTTTTGCGCCGGTTGCAAGATTGGGTTCTAAAGGCCAATTGATGCTTCTGCGTCAGAAATATGGGGAGGCTTAACAGTAGACCATGCAAGTGGCCTACGCTGTCGTGAGCATTTATATCTGCACCGGTGTGTCGGTTGCGCAGGCCTGTGTGTGCTTACTGCACATGCAAAGCCCCACTACACGGAAATGGATGTCCTAAACTCACGTAGTTGAAAAGAGAATATCGCTTAAACTAACAGAGTTAAGCATAGAAAAAAACATGTATTCCCAGCAAATCTCCTTACACAAATATTGTCCATGGGAAACAATTTTTTCCGGTAGAAAAAGCATTTTAGCCAATTGCATTTTGGCTGGAAATACCTTAGTTTAGTCATGAGTTAAGGTGCTTGCACACTGCCCAGACTGTGCCCAACTGACACCAACATTCTACCTGGACATGTCAAACTAAAAACTCCAACGCACTCTGACATATGGCCTTGAATCTGCATCTGCAAGACAGTTGTCTGTGTCGCCCTGACATGTAGTTTCGGGGAGGTGTGCATCAGGCTACAGAGTAGGGTCTAGGTAGGGTCAGCGTAGGGTCTACGCAGACCCCACGGCGTAGCTTTGACGCAGAAACATCAGCTCTTGGTGTCACGTGCAATGGAACAAGGAGAGGTCGGATCTTGGGAACATGAGTTTACGTGTTTTGGTTGAGCATTAAATCTTACTAGGCTTTGTGCCACACACACGTACCATGTTCTGATAGCAGCTATCGGCTAGATTCCAGGTCATTAGAGACCCACCTTACAGTAACGTGCTTTGGATTCTGAGTGTGAAAAACGTATTTCGTCATGTCTGTTCTCCTCAGGTATGTTGCTGTGTTTGACCGTGTACAGTGTGTGTGAATAATATATTACAGTATTTCTCATTCACTTTGGTACATTTCTCAGATGAGAATTGACATTCTCAAAACTACGTGTTCAACCTCCACATCATCAAGTTACTTGTGCCCATCATAATGGACATTTCTCATCGTTTTGGAACAAACTGCAGATGCTTTTGCAAATTCATGCAAATGGTATCAGCCTTGTGCATTTTAGACCATTGTCATCAAAATGTGATGAGAACATGCATACATTTAGACTAGTTTGTTGGTAGACTGACACAAGGACTTGTCATTCTTAGGGCAATGACATGTTCATTGACGTACACAATTTCTCTTGAGGGATAGACTAAGGACTTTTGTTTAGTTACATGCTTTTGCAGATACAGTACTGTAATACATTGTGTT
>JAODUH010049246.1:0-19273 GCA_027564835.1 Typhlichthys subterraneus
CCATCCCACAATACCAGAGCGCCCAACCGGGGAAAGATAATCCACCCACCCAACCCACACTATACCAGTGTCCAATGGCCCGCTCTTACAGTAGGGGACCCGCTCTTACAGACCCGCTCCTTTAATTAATGTTGAGGTCAGCAATTGTAACTTATTACACTTTTTGTCAAATTCAGAACATTTCTCCTCATGGTCATGGAAAAAATAATCAGGTGTCCCTTGCTCTATAAACGAGAACACAAACAAATTGGTGCAGACCGCACCACACAGCACTATCCCAGCCATGGCAGTGCATGTCCCCTAGGCATTGAATGGAGAGGTGTTATTGTTTTGAACGAGTTCAAATATCAACAATCTTTCAGCAGCATCGCTTACACAACCTTGAATGGACACGTTGTGCCAACCACACCAAGAAAGTAAACTTTATTGTATGTGTGAATGTCCTTGACAACAAAGATGATTCTGAGTCTGATAAGTATAAAGCAGATCAGGGTTAGGCACTGGATCCTGAACCTATGACCTTCTGGGAAGGAGTGGAACACCAATACCCCACCCCCACACCCAACCAATCACAAAGCAGACATGTGAAGTCAGGCCAGAAGCAGGTCACCTTGCATGTTTATTCCAGCGAGGAGTCCCTGAGCAGAAAACCCAAATCCAGGGGCACATTTTGTGGTTTGTTTGTTTGTTTTTGGACAGCGAATATTAATCAATGTTTCTGTAAACTTGCCCTGTTTTCAGCCATAGCTAATAAACTACATATATATTCCTATTTTTAATATACTGTACTTATTTCTCCCTTGGCAAATCCCCACAAATAATGGAAGTAAATAGGGCAAAGTCCATTCAGCTCCAAAAGCAAATTATCCACAGTGTGCCTGTAGAACAAAACACATCTACTGTATATCAGATTTTCTGAGATTATTTTACATACAAAAGTGGAATGTTTAAATACAATATCGCAAACTCTGGTGCTACTGACATAAAAGCATAAGCAGGACAGTGTGCCACTGACAGAAACACTTCAGGTCAAGCAGCTCTGAATTGTAGATGATGCTAAATGTGAAATATCCCCATATTTTATTTTGGACCCCATGATGCCAATGCGTGTTTGTGGCATTCATATTGAATAATGAATACAGGGAATTTGATTTATTGGGCTTGGGGTAACTTCTGGGTTTTAATGCCCAGTATCGGAAATCGTTGTGACATTGAACCAACCGTGTCTGTGTTGACACGGTAAACACTGGAGCTAGCTGGGTCAAACTCTACCCACTCCCATTTTGCCCCATTGTATGTAAATAAAGTTCAACTCAATGTGACTCAACTTGCACGTATGCAGACATTTGTTCTAATTTGTATCAATTGTGTGTCAAACTTAATGTCATAGAGATGTGATGGCTACCTGAAGTCATATGCAGAAAAGTCTTTCAGAGAAACTCCTGGGTGTGACTGGGAGAAGAAGTGGCACAACCCTGCCTCAGCCTTGTAGGGGTATTCAGACTGGGACACCAGTTTAACTCTTGTCTGGAAGAACAGGAGGATGTTTTTAATCAGAAAATGTGTTCTCTGAATTCTACAGTATATACGCCACATCAAATAATTACTAAAAAACTAAGTGTGATCTCGATATACTCCTGTAAGTACAATTCACTTCATAAGATTTCCTAAATAAAATAAGTTCCATTTATAATAAAAACAAGTCAAATTTATATTGAAAAACAAGATGATCACAATGTTGGATGTACCGGAAGTTTTTGCAGCGAGGGCAGTATTAAATATTTCAATATTATTCATATTCAATCCAGGGGACAGCCTATACAGTCCATACTCTGGTGTATGGACTGACATGCATGCATGACAAAAAACTGTCACCTGTATTTGAATCTACTGTATATATTATATATTTACTATATATAAATAATACATTACATAAAACAATGCTCTAGGAATAAATGTACATACGTTAGCCTGCTATGGCACCACTATGAAAGCATCAGCCTTAAAATATAAAACTAATATTACTACTACTACTAACAATAATAATAATAATAAATAAATAGGCCTTGTGAATGCCGACCTGCTTCAGCCACCCCAGCGCCCCTGTAACGGACCCTCCATTACATCCCTGGTTGCTGTAGCAACAGTCCACCACCTGCTGCATGCTGGCCTGCGTCAGAGGTTGGCCGGCGATGGCGTGTGTCGTCTGCAGAGCCCCAACCACGCTGAAGGCCCAGCAGCTGCCACACTGTGGGGGAGAGGAGGGGGGGCAGCAACATTGTCAGTAAGGCAACAACATACAGAGCCACCAGGAGACTGGCATGGTGGCCAACACTGGTACTGCAGCCCAAGCCCCCAGGAGACTGGTATGGTGGCCAAAGTTAGTACTGCAGCCTAAGCCCCCAGGAGACTGGTATGGTGGCCAACACTGGTATTGCAGCCCAAGCCCTCAGGAGACTGGTATGGTGGTCAACACTGGTATTGCAGCCCAAGCCCTCAGGAGACTGGCATGGTGGCCAACACTGGTATTGCAGCCCAAGCCCTCAGGAGTGGTAATCCTGCATTCACATTCACACGGACTACAAATGAAAGCGGCACGCTTGGCACAATAGGCTTGCCTGAGCTTGGGGTTACCGGGATACAGAACTAAAGAAGTAGGCTAGATAAGATTTGCTGTCTTAAAATACATTCCCTCTCTCTTTAATGTCAAATATTTTTTCAGTAATAATCATATGGATATGGAACATAAATGTGTGTTTCTTTTATGTAAAGTGCTGTATCCACCCTATATTTTATTGTGATAATGTAAAACCTAAGTGGAAAAACTATAGTATTACCGGTCATTTATATCTAAGACTGAAAGCATACTACATTTCCTAATAAAGTGTATATCTATTTTGACTATTACATTGGCCACTTTAAGGTCCTTTTGACATTGAAGCATATAAAAGTGCTTGAAGCCATGATTCAGAGCCCAAATCATCTGATTGTTCTCTGTTGCCGCCATCTACTGGCAGAAACACAGAAGGCAAAAACGATGGTGTTCTCACTGTTTGTTGATTCTGGACTGGGGCCACCACACCTCTGTCCCTCCAGTCAAACTTAGCTGGGAGCCCCTCTCGCTTGGGCCCTGAGTATGGAGGTACTGTGTCAGGGTTGGCTCTTAAATATAGGCCTAAGGGGAGAAACACATTTCCGATGACAATAAGAAAGTAAAAATATTACAGTATAAAAGTGTATAGCATAAATATGTTTGATAATCTACCTTTGAATTCAACTGGTGATAAATCTGAGAACTGATTGATGCCATACCTGGCAGAATGTTGAGCTGAGGAAATTGAGTTCAAGTGGGCATGTCGTTTCAGAGCATTCTGCACAGACATAATTACAATTGTATTCTGTAACAAGTGTATAATAAATACTAATACTAAACTACTACTACTACTACTACTATATTACTACTACTACTACTACTACTACTAATAATAATAATAATATTATTATTATTATTATTATTAATTATAATTATAATTATAATTATTATTATTATTATTATCATCATCATCATCATCAATAAATAATTAACTCATATATTTATATATTATATATTTATAATTATTTGGCGGTTATTATCTTTTCTTATTGGAACTGACCAGATATTTCATTTTTAGTCGAAACTGACAAACTATTTTTCAGATAATAGGCTACTCTAGCGAGCCTAATACCCACACACTCTCTGTTTCTTTCTTTCTCATGAGCGCGGCGCACACACGCACACACACGCACATTCCCACTTGTTCTCATACTAACCTGAACATAGTCACGACGATGATAAAACTCCTGACTGTCAGCTTCATAGACGCGACCAAAATCTTCTCGGAACGAACCGAAAGCAACGTTGATCACTGAACTATTCGACTTTCTTAACTTGTTGGTAACGGCATTCCCAAAAAATAAAGGAAAAGCGTAAACAAGAGTTACTATTAGGAATGGAATGGCGTTCCTCATTTGATAAGATATGCAGTAAAAGTTATTAAACCAAATAATAGAATCTAAAACGATATATTCTCCTCATAGAAAAGAGGAAATTAGCTAGTTGCGCATGCGCGCGTTGCCCAATCGCTAGCACACTTCCTTGTAGTAGTTTGTTTCACCTCATTAGCCATAGTTTACACTATTCTTTTATAATATGATAATTTAAAATACACAATAAAAATATTAAGAATATAAAGATTATTATTATTAATATTAATATTATTATTATTAATAATAATAATAATAATAATAATAATAATAATAATACCATTATTATATTGTTGTTAATACTATTGTTTCAAAATAGCCTATATGCAATACAAGTTAAAAATACAAATATGTTATCAAACACAGTATATGACCATAACACTGAATGTCATTTACACTGAACTTTCTCAAACCAATTGGCAGCCAATTGAAAAATAAATTATGAAATGTAAATGGTAACACCGCCCCTTTCAGAGACACATGTACTAGCAGCTGCAGTGAATTTTACTGTGCTTTTGAACTGGCATATGACCCTCATAGTAGCAAAGACCTGCTGAGGAAAATGTCACAGCCAAAAGAAGAGCTAACCAGCAAGCCCTTTGCGGCCCAGTTGTCCAATGTTTACCTCAGCATCTTGGCCCTGTTCTGCTTCAAGCTCTTTGTCAAGATATCCCTCAACCTTCTCACCTACTTCTACATTATCCGCGGGAATCGCAAAGAGGCAGCAAGGATTTCTGCAGAGTTCTATGATCATGGCCAGCACAGTAAGTAGGCCTTGTTGTGTAACTACACTGCACGTGTTACTATATATTACATCATGTAGTGTATTTACATTGTTTTAGTATAGATTTTTTTATGTTGTCACAATAAATTAATTAGAAAGTCAATGACTAGTTTGTTTAGATCATCTTGCCATAGAATACATTATTGTTAATGGGTTATAAGTTATTACATTGTATAATATATTTAATATTAGATGTTAAATCCCTATGCATTCACACTTTTTTTGACCTCCTCCATCCTACTGATATGTTTACAAATATACCATGCCCATGCATTGATATCCAATCAGTGACGTGTGCTGCTACATAGTAACATATTTTATAAGAAGCTACTTGTTAAACACACTTTTCTCTAATTATCTAGCTAGCTACTTATAACTCCTGCTTACACAGGATTAGTCCGACTGTTTTTCCCCTCTAATGTATTAATAGAACCCAGTCACTATACAGCCCCTCCACCCCCCGCCCCCAAATCCTGGCCTAGTTTCCATACTGAGCTATGCAACCTGCTGTCACACACACACACACACACACACACACACACACACACACACACACATATCAACACGCACACACACGGCACATACACGCACACACACACACACTCTGTCACACGCTCAAACAGACGGCAGAGAAACAAACAGCCCTTGGTATGCCCAATGCCTTTGAAGACACTGGCAGACACTGCAGCAACATAATCTTTAAGATAGCATTCAATGAGATGTTACATTCAATCTCCACGTAACGCTAATTAGCATAGCCCAGGGCACGTCTATGTTTTGGTCTCCTTGGTCTCAGCAGTGTTTGATGTCTGAAGTTTCCATTTCAAATATCTTTATTTTGGCCTGTCGTCTATTTATGTACTATGCCCGGCAGTTATTTTATTATAAATCATGACCTTTAATAGGTTGATGGGTGAATGCATGTATTATAGGAGGAAAATTGAGGGAAATGCTGACAGTGATGTGTGGAATGCATCTGCCGTCATTCTGGATATAGACGCAGGTGTACCTTTTTTGATTTTAAAGGGACAAGCCACAATTTGTGTGTAGAATTACTATTGTGTTTTCAAAAATATTGTTGTTTTGGTTTGAAACTTTAATGTGCATGTCAATGTCTGAGTGGATGGCACTCCTCTCTACACATACCCCACACCTTTCTTTACCCCTTGCCCTACGACCACACACACATTCATAGACAGGTGTGTTTCAAAAATATAAACAGTGAGTTGTGTCCAAAATGTTGAGTATGGGCAGTGCTTTAATAACCTCGCGAGACCATCTTGATCTCGCTAGCTTCAGTTTGACTTGGCTGTGAGAATCAGTCTGGAAAGCCTCGGAATCATTTTTAATGTGTCCGAGTAGCAATTGAACTTTCCAAACAGCGTTTGTTTATAGCTATTCTGGCATGGTGTAGGTGTGCCGACCATGGTGCCCACAGCAAAAACGAACAGATGTTTCATCCAATCAACTGCCAAGTATTTTTTTGAAAGTACCTGACATTCACAAACAGTTTCAATGTATGGCTTCCCAGATGGATTTGTGACAACAATTCCTCTGGCATGTCAGATTAGTGCTTTAAGGAGAATAGGGTTATTTCACAACATTGAATTACTTTGCAGGATGTGAATATTAAGAAAGGGAGAACATCTTACAATGGTGTGTTCAAATTGGCAAACAAAGGCAAACATTAGCGCACATTTTTCTGTTCGCGTTGAGTTTACGGCGAACGTTTGCGAGCATGCACAAAATGAGAAGTTAGTTCTCGTTGAACAAACACGGCCGCTGAGCTAAGGCAGTTTAAATCTGACCATTTTGAATGTTTACACAAAACATTCAAATTTAAAAGTTACAATAAAACGTGTTCGCCTCAGTTCGCCGAATTTGAACGGATCTCTGGTTTCCCTCGCAGATTCCTGGGCAGACCGCTCTCCCCTCCACGACGCTGCAGCTCAGGGTCGTCTTATTGCTCTGAGGAACCTCCTTCTACAAGTGAGCACACACAAACCTCCACCAGACTCCTCACGGACTGGTGTCCATTTGCAGCTATCTGGTTCCTATATACGACGCAAGTGAGCAAAAATACATATTGGTAAATTAAAGGTACAGGCCTACTTAAAATGATATTCTTATTACCTGTAATATGTTTGAAACCATGTATATTCACACCACATGCATTATCCCAAATACAGTTAGCACTGACACCATTGCATCTACAGTACACAACTGTCAATATACACCCATAAATATACTCTTGAAATGAACTATATATGATCCTGTCTGCCACTAGATGTCACACTCAGCAACAGCATCTCAGACCAAAACAAGCGCTTCGTGGGTCACACACACACACACATGCAGAAATCATGGATATGATAATAAAGTACAGAGGAGCTCAGATAAAAACACACAGATGGCCTGTGTCATTCTCTGCTCAGGATGCAATTTCTCCATTTGATCTTTAATTGGGAAATGGCATACTGCTACACTATATAAAATTCCTTAGAGTGTCTCTATATATTCTCTGACAGTCAGATGTTACCTCAAATGTTAATTAAGCATAGACTTAAGACTCTATGCACTTAAACATATAGACTCAACTCAACATAAAATCGCAAGGTTGCTGTGTGACTCTTTGGATTAGCCGCCGGACCCTCTACTGATTGAAACCAAAACCCAACGCTCTTATCAACTTTTGCTAGCGATTATGTGAAGTAGTGCTAATGGATGGAAGAGGCTGAAACTGTAGACTTATAGTTTCACAACTTCTTCATTCCTGTTTACATTTGCGTGTTTATGCAAACTCAGAAGGTATCTGAAATAGCTTCCTCACTCAAGTGTGCGCTAGTGTGTGGAACACACACAATCACAATGACATTTGCTAACTAGGTTGTTGTTGTTTGGGCTACCACAGCGGAGATCTCAAATGTCAAAGAGGATTCCACCGACTACACCTTACCACCTTAACCCCTCCCCTGTAACTTCACTGTATTGTCAACTGGTCACAACTTAATACCCCCCCTTCCCCCTTCCCCCTTACCGTACTTTATCACCTTAGATTAAACCCTCCCCTGTAACTTTGTTGTATTGTAAAATGGTTGTGCCTTAAACCATAAATCTAACAAGATTTCCGCTGGGGGCATTCTGGCCATGACAAGCAACTAGTCAAGTGAACCACCAAATCTGTGAGGCGTGTCCCAGAAGTGTCCCACTTTTGAAATCAGTGAAATCATTGAACAGGCATTCACTTTAATAATTTTTGTTTGGTTTGTTGCAACAGAAAATCAGCGACACACTAGACGCTCCACTTCTGACACTTGCCGGTGGAATATGATGCCGTCCAGAGAACCAAGCAAAATCCTAACAGACATAACATATCCGCTCCCGGTGGGGATCCGGGGTCAGACATGAAACATTGTCCTGACTGACTCTCTCTGCAGGGCCACAATGTGAACGTCCTGACAATAGACCATGTGACCCCTCTCCATGAGGCCTGCCTGGGGGACCATGCCGGTTGCGTCCGGGCGCTCATCCACGCTGGAGCCAATGTGAGTGAGTCAGCGGTAACCTTCACCAAAGTCATTCTAGGCCCTAGAGACTATATATATATATAATCGGACAAACCCTCCGTGACATCAGCCATAGCTTTTCTCAAGAATGGATTTGCTTTGTGCTTTGTACAATATACTAACTGATGAGTTATAAAATAATATTCACCCCCATACAGTTGTCATGAACGTGGAGGCTACAGAGACAAAACAATATTTTTAACCAGGCTGTAAACATGTTTATTTTTACTGTAAAGTCAGACATTTTAACATGGAAGTCTATGAGGTTTGATTTCCTTTTTCAGACACCCTCATGTGGCCATTCGATGAACTGCAGGGTTTGGCACATTATACACTATTCATTTTTCAGAACTGGAGGGAGGTTCATCTGGCCGCTCAGCAAAAATCTTGGCGGTGCCTCTAGGCAGTTATTTATTATGGCTGGCGTGTTCCATTTGTACTTGGACGTCGGAATTTCGAAGTTCCAAGTTTTAAATTTAAACTGGAATTTCCCTTGAAGTCAGATGTCCTACTCGGAGGAACCTCACCAACCCTGAGTTCAAAATTTCCGATGGCTGCTCACCATGTCAACAATGGCCTAACATTACACTTCTGTTTGATTTGTGTCGCATTAAGTCAGTCGTACACAGAGTCCATCGTCTATCTATAATGGACTTGTTATAGAGTTTATATGTTGTGCAAAATACAGTGTGATGTGCTGTTATCAACTGTTATAACCATGGCTAACCTGGCTAATTGCTAAGCTAACAAAAGCTTTCCCGGAGGTGTCCATCTTGATTTTCCACCTTCCTAATCCACCAGAAGCCCCCCCCTCCCATATTGGTATTGCCAAGGCTTGGATAGTGGTGAAGTCTGAAAACACTTAAAGGTGTTAGTGTCTTTGTGTCAAAATTAGGTATAAAAATAGCGTGTTTGCATCAGTGCAACCACATGATGGTTTGGCCATTATAAAGCAGACGATTGGCTCTTTGGAGGGGAAGAGGCGGATTATGTCCATTACAGAACTATTCAGTATTGTACGCCCTGGCTCTATATCTCTGCTGCAGCTGTTAGTGCAGTGATAGTGCCTCCCTCAATAAGAACACAACGCACCAATGTGTCTCAACAGTTAAATGCCTCCACCATTGATGGGGTCACGCCATTATTTAATGCGTGCTTGGTGGGCAGTGTGGTGTGCACGGAGCTCCTCTTGGAGAACGGAGCTAAACCACAAGCCTCTGTCTACTACTCTTCACCCCTCCATGAAGCTACCAGAAAAGGTATAATGTGGTAAATAGCTGACCCACAGTGCACCCATATTATGCTCATATTGTGCAAATATGTTTGTTTCCTTACCCTTCCACGTGGAATGTCCACTTTATGCTGTGAAATAATGTTCAGCTAACATTAGGGAACTCAGTCAATCATGCAGTTTCAATGCACATCTGAAAAATAATTGCCAATGCGTATGTATTAAAATATTTCTGATTGCATTTTCAGAGTTTGTTCAACATTATTTACAAGAAGAGAACGATGCCTGACCAAATAAGCAAATGTAAATGTACATTGTATCACAGAAGGGCTGCCACACTGGTTTCATTTAAAGAAAACTGTGCCAGGACAGAAAGCAGTCTCAGAATGACAGACATAACAGCGGCAATAGGATGTATAGCCTATGATGCAACATTTTTAAACAAGCTATGGAATCGTTTCTAGTCTATTTCACCTGTCTTTCACCAGGCCACAGTGGGTGTGTGGAGGCCCTGGTTACCTGGGGGACAGACATAGACATGGAGCTGCCCCACATGGGCACTGCCCTCTACACTGCCTGCCTGTGTCGGGAGCTGGAGTGTACCCGCCGGCTCCTGAGGGAGGGTGACTCCACACCAGCCTGGCTGGCTGCACTCTCACATGGACACATGCTAGCACCTAGCACATGCACACACACACACACCTAATACACGTACACTAGCACACACACACATGCACACGCACACTAGCACACACACTCACGTACACGCACATTCACACGCGAGCATGTGCACACACACACACATGCACACACACTACTGTAGCATACTGTAGGAGGTAGGAAGAGCAGAGTGTTAAGCAAAGGTTGGGAGAATGCTATAATATAATGCATTAATATAATGAATTGCCTGCTACACAGAGATAACTGATAAGAGGCATGCTCAAAAGGACGAGCATATGGTATGGTTATATTGGAGGACTAGTACAAAGCAGATAATGTCAACTGTCAATATATCATCCATACAGGGGCTAATGTCCAGAAAGGAAAATATATGGATTCTCCATTACACGCGGCTGCACGGAAAGACTGTGCCGCCGTGGTGAAGCTGCTCCTGGACTTCGGAGCTGACATTAACGCCCGCAATGCAGAGAACCAGAGGCCAGTGGAGGTCTGTCCGCCTAGCAGTGCTACAGAAGGCCTCCTGTTGGTTTACGAAGGTACTGCACTTTGCCATACGCATTTATTCGTTTGGTTGGTGGAGATTACAGTAATTAAATAATGATATACAATTAGCTTCCTGTGAAAGTAGTAACCCTTGTGGGCTAAAAGGATAGGGTTTCTTTGTGCTTTTAATTTTGTTATAATTATCATTTTTAGCAATGGTTTGTGCATGTTTAATAATAGCCATAGTCATAGATCCCCTGTAGAGTACACATACATACATAGCCTATATAGTAAATACGTTTTGTTTTATTTGTGATGGTAATTGCACGTTTTAGTATAGGCAGACAGATATGCTTTTTATTTTATTTAAATTATCATTGCATTAAGAAAGGCCTAGATCATGACTATTGGTACATGGTCTATATTTTACTTTATTATGATGATTGTCAAATTGCATTCATTGTAGGTAGCCTACTGTAGATGTTTTGATATAATATGTGTTTCTTACAGCTACACCACAGCTGCTGAGCCACATGTGCCGTCAGTGCATCCGTACCTGTTTGGGGCGCGACAGACTCCACCTCGTGTCTCACCTGCCGCTGCCCAACCGCCTCAGAAGTTACCTGCTGTACAGATGACAAGCAGCGAGACAGCTGTCTGTCTGCCTGTCTGTTAAATCTGTTAGCTTAGCCACAATTTCTTATTTTATCCAATGGATTTAAATTACGAGTGACATTGTTACACCTTGGCTTCATGAGCTCCAGAGAGTGGAAATGGTTAATATCCGTATCAACGTTGCTAAGCAAAACATACAACCATATTGTGCAACACATATTGCCAACCTAGCCTTGCATTTGTAGCAAAGCACTTTACATCATATATAAATATTCACAAGTCATCAGGGAATGCGCAGATTAATCAAATTGTGTGTTTTATACATTGGAGCAATAAATGTTTTCAACACAGTGCGTTTGTTACTTCCTTATAAACCTGCCAGTTAAAACAAACATGGATGTATTATCCATGAACGATCTCACCACTGTCCTGCGGATGGCAGTATGTCCAATTACTGTGTTTATCAAGCATGTATGTTGCGAAGCTGTGAAGAAGAGTGAAAGGTAGTGTTGCTATGGAACTGTAAACAAATTGTGAAACATTTCAGCAAACATTCGTCGCTATTTGAAATTGGTTGTATTCTGAACCAAAACACAACATCTTTATAGCTTGCAATTGACTGATTAGTTACAGGGAATTATTTTTTAGTTAGAAGCATTTTTGTCAGGAGATAAGAGTCTAACTGCTGACCTGCATGGCTTATGCTGAACATAAGAAAACAGGTCTACCACGACTAGTCCTGAAATGGCTGCAAAGCCTCGACTTGTCTTTTTCTCAAAAGAATGTTTCTTTATACAGGTACATTCGGCCTTTATACATACTCTACAATTAAATAGTAGACATGCAAGGTAATTTAGTCTTGCCTTCAAGTTCAGTTGAATCATAAAATCGTTTGTGTTTATTTTCAGGGAATTCTCCAATGGTTACCTTGTTGCAGAGATTTTCTCCCGCTATTTTCCTAAATACATTTCAATGCATTCCTATGATAGAGGGATGTCACTTTCTGCCAAGCAGAAGAATTGGAACCAGATAGAACGGGTAAGGGAACATGGTATGTCATTATGTTCACTTTACACTGCACCGATGTGATGATGCGTTACAAAATGAAACAACATTCATATTAACATAACCACTCCGGTGATGCAAGTCAATGTATCAGCTGTTAATGTTGGTATATATTTGATATTATTTGTTTGATGTCATACTTCAGTGATTATGTTATTTGTGGCAGTTTATGCATAGACATGACATCCAGCTGAAGAATGAGGTAATTGATGGGACAATCCACTGTAAACCAGGAGCTGCTGAGCTGCTGGTGCAGGATGTTTATACATTTTTAACAAACCAAAGGTGAGGAGACTTCACTTGAGAATCACAAAATAATCTTGCTTATATTGATTTCATCACGAAGACAGATAATACATAAAAATCTAATTATGTAAAATGATTGCTTTATGAGAATTAGTAGAAGTTGGACATCATTATGTCTGGACTTGAATATGATCAAATACATTTAATTAGTATTTAAGTAAAGTTATGCTTAGTCAAGCATGTGCAGCAAAAAAATGGACTGCGCTTGCAGAAAAATAACGCATGCGAATTATTTGACGCATTTACCGTAAATATTTCGCATGCATTATTTTTCTGCATACAAAGGAATATACAACGCAAGGCAAACTGGCCGAGTGTGGGCGTGTTGCGGCCTGGATTCGGTGTATTAAATTAGTAATATCTAAATAATAGACTAGGCATATCGTGGATTTTACTGTTTAACACGGACGTTGTTTGTGTAATTAACCGATTTGATGTTTTATATGCCTTTAACATTAACAAGACTACAACCACACTCATAATGACCCACTAAACTAGTAAATATCCATGGTTTTCAGATGGCGAAAATATCTATATATTTAAATAAATAAAACATTTCTATAAATAGACTGTCCCACACGGACAATATGTGTATTACTAAGAGATTCGCCGAAATAAATACGTTGTTTGTATGCTGTTAACACTTTAGAAAACGATATTAGTGGCGCTAACAGCTAGCTATATACAGTATAATATTGAACGCATGGGACATTTGAGCGACACTGCCAACGCACAGATTCGGACTGCGCCTTGACAACGCAACGCATGGAACCAAATGGCGGTTGATTTGGTGAGCAGTAATGCAAAACATACAGAAGCTTAGCTTTTGCATTGGCAGATAGAAACAGCAGACAGGTTTTCTACAGATGCTTTAAAGTTGCAGTCAGCGATTCCATATTTCACCACGTTTTGTAAGTTCACCTTATACAAGTGCAGTTCTTTCTTTTCCAGTTACTGACTTATCTGAAAGCTTTTCTTGAGCAATGTAATTGACGCGACACGTAATACACTTCTGAATCCAAGTATTTTCGTTATGTTTCTTATTTACTTTGAACAAATCAATCATACAAATAAATGGTTTACAGACAGTTTTCTGTAGTTATCTTAATATACTATAATAACGTGACGTGACGGTCAAAATACTGTATCGCTCTTTAGCTTTACGGCTTCAAACCAACGGAAACTCTTACGTATCTACTTCCTTCGTACAAATTGTGTATTAACTATAACAAATCTTTAAAGGGACACATATCTCTGATTACAGATTCATTACAAATTCTAATTATAAAAGCAATATAATTAAAATAAATATGAATTGCTTATTATTATAATAAACATACTTATTTAAACAATAATGGCTCTTACACCTTATATCTCCTCATGGTCTGCTAGCTGTCCTTCTGTGTGCGCACTGAAAAACAAATCTGGTATTACTACACAGCCCAGTCTCAGTAAATGGGAACACAAACCAAGCGGGCAGACCATTTTACACAACAATAATAAATATGAATGTCCATTGCGTGAAGCAGAGCTTCTGAGGGAGCACCCTATTGATGGAGTTATATATTTAAATATCAACAATATTATATTAGTATCACTGACTCCAATGTAAAATGATAATTTTACTGTATATTATCTGTGTATTACATTTTACTTTTTTCCTTTTAATTTGCTAGGATTGTACTTTTATGCTCTATGTTATGACTTATAAGTGCAGAGCATATGCTCTGTTGCTTTCTTCTCTGTTATAACACAGCTACTGCACCAACCATGATGAATTCCTTCAAATACAAACGTATTTGGCAATATATGTGTGATTGTGATTCTCCAGGATCACAGGCATGCCAGAGCATAAAGTGGACTTCACCGACGGGCCATACCAGCGGCGACTGCCCTACGTGGCACGGGCCACGGCCTCGCAGTCCGTCAAGACCAACCTGAGGAGCAGCGAGGTCCTGGCCCAGCCAGACATTGTCACCAACCAGAAGAAGGCGGTGGCCATCATCAACACGCACATGGAGCGCAGGGCTGCAGAGAGGATGGAGGACCCCGGTTAGTCGCCCACAGCCTGTTGGGGGTGCTGTTGTTATTTGTTTACATGCAACAAGTGCTGTGGTACCACAGAAGCACACATTCTTCAGATGGTACCTCTCTGAATAGAGCTAAACATGGCCCTCACATTTGTCAACATTGAGCCTACCTGCTACTTGTAATAGTAATAGTAATAATAATAATAATACACATTATTTATATAGCATTTGACACAGAAAGGACATTAAATCAACAATAAAACAATAATGTAGCCTAAAAAAGGAATAAGAAAGAAGATACCATAATGTAAGGTAAATTTGGGGACAGGATGTTCGAGTGCTCTGGGTGTTGGGCTCCTAACCGGAAGATTGTGGGTTCAAACCCTGGTGTTGACCTACCTGTAATCATCCTTGAGCAAGATGCCTAACCCTTAACCACAACCTGGTGGTTGGTTGTGCCTTGCATGGCAGCTGTCGCGTGTGCGCGTGTGCGCGTGTGCGCATGTGCGCGTGTGCGTGTGTGTGTGTGTGTACTGTAAAGCAGTCCATTTACCATAAAACCATTCCCTGAAGGCCAATATCCTTCTAACTGGCATTGGCCCTTCTCAATGAAATCAACAAATGTGAGACAATAAGAATAATTCTCATGGAGATCAAACAAATGTCAGGCAATAATTTATTCCTCACCAAATGTAAAATATCTAGACAAATGTTAGATACCTACTGTATATTCCTAATCAAATACAAATGTGAGGCAATAGGGTTATAATATTATTGTATATAGTAGTACTCACTGTAAGTCGTTTTGGAAAGTAACCTGATTAAATTCTAATTCTGTTTATTTCATGCTTTACACATCCGAGTATAGATCATTTAACATATAGACTAGGCCTACAGTATATCAAGTCAAAGTGATTTTGTTTATGTTTCCCGCCCATGATTTTCTGAGTTTGATGCGTTCTTTTGGTTTGATGGCAGGTCGCTTCAAATCAAGGTCAATGGAAGGACGACGTTCGGCCTGCTTGCCCCTGCCGACCGCCCGGCGGTACGAGGGCTCTGACACATCGAGTAAGATCTGCTGTGCAGCTCCCAACGCCCACTGTTTCTCAGCACCACACCAGCACCACACCAGTTCCACAAAGCTCACTCTCTGATCTTCTGCGCTCACCAAGGAGACAAGTTGTTGCTTATAAATTGATAGTGTCAATGACAAAGAGCATCAGTAAAGCCAGGCCGTCATGCCGTGTGCGCTGCATATCAAGCATTTGTTTTTAACTCCTTGTTCTGCAGTGCACACATAGTTGTTGACTGAAGGCGTTTTGACAATGAATGTGTCAGTAGCCAGCACAGCATGTCTGTCATATTCAGTCTGGAAACCCTCAATGCAAAAGCATTTGTCGACCGTGTAGAGAACAATGCGGGCCAATCAGCATCCAGCTCAAGTTTTTCCCATGATGACGACAACAGCGTACATTTCCGTTGTACGTTTCGGTTACCACCGGCTCTCTAGCTGATTTTTAAACATTGTGATTTGGTAAGATAAAGGTAGGTAGTCAAGCATATATATGTAAGGCAGTTTCATTGAAATGTATTTGCACCACCTTTATGACAAACGCTTTTGAATTGAGAGTAACCAGCCTGATATCTCACGGCAAAGTCAAACTGTACAGTAGCTTGTGAGATCTGGATGGTATTGGGAGGCTATGGATTAGTGTATATTTAAAAAATGGGAACTATAATCTAATCCTGACCATTAAAATGCAGAGCAGTGTAATTTAGGTTCCTGCACCAACACCTTTAGTTTTGTGCAAACATCTTGATCTCATGAGCCAAACCCTTTAATGCAAAAGCCTTTGTCGCCCATGTAGAAAACACTCTAAATGATTTTACATGAACAGTCTGGTCGGGTGAAAGTAAATAAAGGTAAGGAGGATGTTTGATTGTAGCACTGCTCTTATGGCATATGCTTTTGAAGGGGGACTTGAGGGCTTCTAGACTGATACGAAGTCAAACTGTAGCTCAGGAGATCAGGATGGTATCCCAACGCTATGATATTCTAGGGGGTAGAGGGGTCGTCTTCCACTTGAAAAGTCATGGGTTTGATTCCCCAACAAGCCTCGACATCAGAGTTGTATATGCTACGATTTCCACCGGCGCTCTAGCTGATTGTAAACATAGTGATTGGTAGTCCAATCGTATGTAAGACGTTTTGATTGAAAGTCCTTTTTGAGGGGTATCAGACTGATAACTCGCAGAGAAGACAAACTGTAAAACAGACACAAATTATGTGGTGGGTGGATGATGTGACAAAATGGCAACAAATATTTTATGTGCTTGTTCATCATGTAATCTCATTACTAATTACCTTTTTTTCTCAATGTTTTTGCTACATCAGAGTTATGCTACTCTTCTATTCAGTGTGAAGCTCCTGTTTCATTCAAAGAGATCAAAGTTCGCCAGCCTCTCCGGTCCCAGGATTACTAATAAAATATTCTAAGATGACTTCTTTTGTATAACTTAATATTTTTGTAAACTATAATACTTTTAATTGTGTATTTTTCTTTGGTTTGGAATTTGTTATTGTGTCTGATGCTCATGTTAAAATCATAGACTGTATACTAATGTTTAAAATGCAGTAACCATTTGCACCTGAAGACAGGTTATATTATAGCCAGCAGGTGGCAGCATAGTTTTGGAATTGGAGTTTGGAAAAAGCTTGAGCTTCAAATGCTGTCTTAAGACACGGTATTTTAAAGACTGAGTTGTTTGCCTACTTGATACAAGCGTTCTTTGTTTATCTGTTGGCATTGACCTCAATAACTGTATACAGAAACTGCATAAAAGCCATGCAGTTGCAATTGGCAAATGTATTAGCGACTGTGAATATGAATCATTGAACATTTGGAATCATTGTAAAGGTGTTAACTGAACTTTGATTGAGGCCCCAAATAGTTAAAATCCAGCATTGCTTCACAATGTGTTTACCTCTTCTTTACTGTGATGTAAATATTCCAATATACTTTGGACTTTGTTGACCAAACAAAATACCCAAAATGATAATTGTACTAATGTTGGATAAGGCTGTTTGTGGTCGTTGTATCTTTAAATTGGTGACATCTTAGTTCAATTTCAGGTAATTATTGGTTGAATCAATAAAACTACAAAAATTGTCTTCTGAAAAAGAATGGGTAGCGTTTAGGGCTTCACACCAATTATGGGACAGTAGTAGTATTGTTATACTATATAATATATTGTAAATCATGTTAATATGTCTCATAAATTACATGGCCATCTGAAGTCTATATAGAATAAAGGCTATATCCAAATATTTGCATTGTGGGAATTTGTTATTTCTAGACACTAGTCACTTAGACTGGTATCCCTGTGTGGGCCATAAATCTCTCTGTGGTCCCTGCTCACTAGTTTCTGAGTGGTAAACCTAGTGGAAAAAGAATGACAGGACTTAAGTGTTTTTGGCTGTCTGCCATGCTTCTGATGTAGAGTGGTCTTGAGTCATGTGATTTCAACAGAGATAGGTCTCAAATGTAATGGTATAATCATCTCCAACACATAGTCTATTAGCCACAGATTGTCTTTGCTACTGTATAGTGCCTCCCAGTAATTACACACCACAGTGCCTAGTGCAAAGTATTGCACACTTAGCATGAAAGCTTTTTAACATGCATTGCCCTGGCAATAATGATTAGTGAAACACAAGTAGGCCACTGCTACATTCTGCAATAGTGCCAGACATTTTTCCATCCCTTCACAAATTGCTGTAATATTTTCTAGGACCCAAGCATGTACAAGTAGGTAGGCTACATTCTGGGTTATAGCAATGGACACTAAAAATAACTTTTAGTATAGTCGTGTCATCCGTTAAAAAGTTGATTTAAAGGCTGCAACCTCTCTTACACGTTAATGATGCGTAGCCAAATACGACACTATCATCAATATAAATTCATGCAAACTGGCATTGTAGGCCTGTTTTCCGAGCAGTTCTTTGCCCAAGCACACCATCTTGTTTCCATGGTAGGTGAAGACTGGTGAATTTGTCCTGCTACCCTTGCCAGTGTAGTAAAATCAGCCCTCCTTAATCTTCCTGCATCTTTTGATTCTAGACGTGATTGCGCGCACCCACACACGCATGCACACACACACACACACGCACGCGCGCACACACACAAGCATTTAGGGTGTATTAGAAGTCAGTGAATTTACAACTGTCAGGCCAAGCCATGCCAAACCATGTCAACCATGCGTACATGGAAACGAGTAACTCACAGCACCATGGAAAATTCAGCTCTCAAACATCAGTGACTTATTTCCCAATCACCCATTATGCAGATGAGTTATTGTCCAACTTGTCATGTTTTACGCACGTATGCGTGCGTGTGTGTGGGTGTGTACAGTATCCATCCATCCATCTTCTCCCGCTTATCCGGAGTCGGGTCGCGGGGGCAGCAGCTTCAGTAAGGGACCCCAAACT
>JAODUH010049257.1:0-19272 GCA_027564835.1 Typhlichthys subterraneus
CCTCTCTCTCTCTCTCTCTCTCTCTCTCTCTCTCTCTGGGATTGATGACTGCCTCCTGAGAGCTTCCATTTTGCGTTTTCTCCTCCCTCTCTCTCGGTGGATGCCAGAAAGACAGATTATATTTTTAGTCGCTTAATGGACAGATCAGTGTTGGTGCAGCTTCAGTAAGAATGAATGCACTCAGGTGCGTGCGCCCCCGTGTGTGTGTGTGTGCGTGTTCATCTCTCATGAGAGTTTTGTAGCTGTGTGATAGACGTGTGTGTGTGTGTGTGTGTGTGTACACTATTAGGCAGTGATGCAGAGGTTTTGCGTCGTACTGGGCCGGGAAGTAAACACGTCACAATACATCTTGCACAGGAGGCAGCAAGAACCTTATTTTAAAGCCGCCTACAGTGTTTCTTGGTACACGGTACATTGGGGGTTTGCAAATTGCTTGTGTAAAAACACTGCGTAACACCATTACAGTAAGTCTTGCAAAGTTAACGAGCTTCCAAGGTAAAACCCTGCTCTGCACTTAACCGTGGGATGACTTTAAAGTAGTTGTGTGTAGGAGTGTGTACAAATGATTCCAGCTTGTGTCCTGCTCTGTCTGTGTGAGTGTGTATGTGTGCATGTGCGCATGCGTGTGTGTACCAACTTGTGTCGTGCTGAGGTGTGCGTGTGTTTGTGATTAAGTTTGTGATTATGTGCTTTATACATCTGTGCAAATGTTGACCCTGTGGGCATTTTTGGGAGTGTGTGTGTGTTGTGTTTTAATGTGCACGTGCTTGTGCTCAGAGCGTTAGCGCTGGAAGGCACAGCTGGCTCGATCTCGTGCGTTCGGACAGAGTCGGCCTATCGCAACCTCCGCATCTGTGCAGTCTGATCCACCGCCATTTCATGCTCCATGACCCGGTGATGAGAGCAAGGCACGCACGCACGCACGCACGCACACACACATGCACGCGCGCACGCACACACACATGCACGCACACACACATGCACGCACGCACGCACGGAGATAAATGGCCTTCGATGCAGACAGTTTGTCTCTCTGTGCCTGATTTGTGCCATGTCAGCAATTGTGAACTAATCCACGTTTTAGTCAAATTAAGACAACGTCTATCTTCTCACAGTCATAGCTGTCCGTTCTGTGTGCGTGCTGAAGAAATAGTCTGGTGTTTCCACTAGGGGTGTCGCGATATACCAGTATGGACGATAACTGCGAAAATGAACATATATAAATATTGATATTGTGCTGAAAATACACATACTGTGTGATTATATTGTGTAAACCTCACGTCAGACTCGAAGTACAATCATATCATACTTCTTTCATAAATGGCCCGCCGGCGTTAGTGACGCATACCGCTGATACTACAAGTCCCAGAATGCACTGCAACAGCGAGCATGCCGATCTGATAGTCAATGAAGTTTCATTCTGACCCAGATTATGATGTGACGATGATAACCAAGGTTCACTGGGTGAGAGACATGTTTGAGAAGGAGGATTACTGCATGTTTACTTGAATTAGAGGCAAGTTTGTCTTGTTTGTGGAGTTGCTGGCTGTCATGAAAGACTATAACATACGACGGAATGAGCCTGTTTGGCCCTCGACAAGGTCCCAATTCTAAATGTTGGCCCTCTCTTTGATTGAGGTTGACACCCCTGGTCTAAACCATCCACTACCTCCGGTTAAGCCTGACAGACCCGCGGCTTAAAAATAAAAAGGTTTCAGGCATCGAGTGCTGGCTAGAATAAGGCATGAGACACACAAAAGGATCAACAAACGAGCCTTCGCTCGTGCGCTGGGTAAACAAGGCGTCGTCAACAGTCAACAATCTGACTGCACCTTTAACACAGAGGAGCCTTCTTCGCGTCTTGCACTCGTTGTGGCTGTGCAGGTTTTGACACCACGCTACAAACCATAAGATGCTTTTAGTGTTGGCATTTAAATGTGTCTTTTAGCTGTTGATGCTGCTGTGAGTTTTAACATCTGCAAAATGCCCTTAATGGAAAATGTGCCCTGCAGCAGAACAATGGACTCAATAATATGCTCCTTAAACCAAAGAAAATAACAAAATCAGCAGGCTTACTGCAGCAAATGGCATTCGGAGAGAGAGGGGTTTCCTGGAAAATATTCAGACTGGAGAATGAATGAGAATGAAGTTGTTTTTGAGGCATTTACTAATTTCTCTGATGAGAGTAACAGGTATCTACTGTATAGACTGCTAACTCCAGGAACAGAAAATACATGTCTTATACCATCCGTGCATGTTATTCCGGGGTATTAACTTTGGTCTCTTTGATGTATTGTAAGGGATTGTAAGATTCTTTTTAAATTTACGTTATAGCAAGGAGTTCAGTGTCTTGCTAAAGAACACTTTGCACGCGACTCTTGTGATCTAGTATTTCTGTGACTCGAGTTTTTCTGTTGAATGAATAGACAAGAGTACATTAGCGAGCAGCGTTCAGTTGGAAGATCATCTGCAGATGTGTAGGTAATGTATATACATGTACAGGTATGTACTGTATCAGCTAATATTATATACAGGTAACGGACAAATGTAAAATATGTACAGTATAAACACTTAGTTTTCCAATGATCATTATATGACAATATTATGTTATATAAAGGCCTATTTGAGAGTAATCATAATTGGAGATTGGAAAGTTTAAGTACTTATATAATGATATTAGCAGGTCTGAATTAGTCTCCATGTAGTTTAGATAAAGATATACATTGATCTAACATAAGGTTGCCATTTGAAGAATGCGTACAATTTACTGTAAGTATACTGGCAAATCATAATCTACTAATAATAATAATACTTCTCTTCTCCAGCAGAAATAATGTAATGTGGACAATTTCAAACCAGGGTCAGTTAGCTCTTTCAGACAGATTTAATTAATTCTGTTTAGAATTCATCTTCACCGTCAGGATGAAAGCCAATTTCATTGCTCAAAAAGAGACGGGCCGCGGCCCTTTACCATCTAGTGCGTCACTCCGATTAAGGCGAGCGCTTAAAGATAATTGAAAAAGGGGGAAAAATCAATTAACGATGTGGCCACAGCCTTGCCACCTCTCCCACTGGTCCACGGGGTCAGAATCATCACATTTTAATGTGACCGCCAGCCATTTCACTCCCCTTTAAGGCCTCCAGTATTTCTTCATTTTCATCTCCACAATATGAACACATCTGGGGGGGAGGGGTTATGGAAAGATGATCCACATTAAATGTAATTGCTGTCATTGTACATTTCATCTGCTCTGTGTGCGTGCGTGCATGTGTGTGTGTGTGTGCGTGTGTGTTAACGGCAACCCTGTTCCCTCCATGTTGGCGCACACTCACTTTGTGTTAAACGAGTGTTTGGTTCTCTTGGAGTGGAGTAGCTTCTGTTGTGTTGTGGTGATACCTCCACTTTTAATGGTGGTATTCTTTGTCCACGCCTGTGGATTAACGACTTGTCACTTAACACATAATCGATGGCTGAATTTTACCGACTGAAATGAGAGCTCTTCTCGCTGAACTCTGTCCCGCTGTATTGATTAAAAACACATTTTACACAATGTCAAGGATTCCGTTTGATGTCCATTCTAATAATTAAAAAGACCATTCAGCTACTGTCACAGTGAATGGGCCCTCCTAATTGTACCGGCTATTAACCCGTGTGATTGAACTATTAGTGTGAGGATTAGAATCATTCACCCAGTGTAGTGGGGGGGGGGCATATGTTGTCACAGCAACTTGGCTGCTTGCACACATCAAATGTCCGCTGTTAGGAATCAAACAAGACTACAACCGTGCTCTATAAGATATTGTTTACATTAATACAGAAGCAATAAACATTTAATCTGAGAAAAAAATATATATATAGTTATGAATATATTTTGATGCATTTTGCCATAACCTTTGTGTTTTTACTTATGTTGAAACGTATCAGAATTAATATCGATGAAATTTTCATGATCAATATCGCAATATCACATTATAGCCTAGGAAACCTCATGAGAGCCTTGCAGCTCTCGTGTCACCCTCACTGAGCAGCATATCGTGAGACACACACGTCAGTACATCTCCCTGTATTCATCTTTGTATATAACAAGCCGGCCGCGGGCGTGAGCCACCACCATAGGCCAATACATAGTTTAGCGTGCGAGGTTCCTCCGTGAGACGCCACAGAAGTACGGATCCTGTGCTCTAGAATGTAGCGCATGTGCTTTTTAACAAGGTCATTCAGTCAGGCAGTCAGTCAGTTAGCGATATTTGCTCATATTGGCCAGTTCCGCTACATGCGGTCCGGCCAAAATAAAAGCATAAAGATAAATTATTAAATAAACCACAAGAGTAATTTTATTTCACCTCCGCTCAGGCCTGTTATCCCACAATCCATACACACTGCTTCTTAAATATAAGAAATAAGAAATAACAGTAACCAAGGGGGATGGGGGATTGCATAGCGGAGATATTGGACTACTTGCCAATGCTGGTATAGTTTCCTGATGGTTTCCACAGTAGGCAAAAAAATTATGAAATTAAAACAATCGCAACTCAGGTTATGCTACATCGGAAGATTTATTTTATTTTTTAATGTATTTGTGTGCGTATTGTGTGTGCGTGTGTGTGTGGTGGGGGGTGGACGATTGAGTTCCTTGTGAAACTGGGGGAGATGTATCCCCCGCATCCCCTCCTGCACTCTGTTCCCCTGGAAAAGTCAGACCTTTCCACCCCAGGAGGGGAAAGTGCTCCTAATGGGGGAAGTTCTTCTCGTCGGAACCAGTCTCGGTTCTTAGATAAAACTTGTGAGATTGAAAAGGCTACGGCAGTACACTGTGTAAACTCTCTTCCCTCCAGAGAAAATAACTGATGAACGGATTTCAATGAAGAATTGAAGCTTGTCTGGGGCAGAAAAGGTGATGCAGAGATTAACAGGAGTGCTGTGCTAAAACAGACAACAGCCAGTATATGAATACAATTAATATCTCTATAGTATCTAGCATGGTTACTGTATGACCATGTTTGTAGCTTATTATTTAGCCTTATTTTTTCTTTACAGTCATCGCAGTGTTTTCTATTTTTGGCTGTTATTAATAAAAGTGAGATGGAGTCTGGTGCATGTTCTTCCACGGTGAGAGGGAATCTTGTAGGGACTCCTGTGGGATTGAAGATGCAAACGGCGGGCTTCATAAACCTCAGTGAGAGATGTGTGTGCTGAAGTTAGGCCGGTCCCAAAATGCCATGTAGCAGATGGGCGGTATATTTGCCAACTCTTCACTACAGAATTTCTGTTGATGAGATGAAAAGTAATAAAATGTACTGCACGGCAAACCCTTTGCTTACAAATTACTGTTCATAAGGCGGCTAATGTGATTTCAAATATTGACAGAAGATAAGGTAACAGTATTTTGCCACATTTCCTCTAAATCCTGGGAAATACATGCAAATATATATAGATCCTTGCAAATGTGAGCTACTTTAGTTGCTTGTATGGATCCAATGGCAAATAAAAGTAATGCTTGTTTTCCATTACTTAAAGTACAAGATGGATAGGGTTTAGTGCAACACAGAGTTTAGCCGTTGACATCAATCACAGAAAAAGACACTACATTGGCCCGTCCCAATCCCCGCCTCTTTTTGCATGTCCTCCAATAACAGTTGAGTATTTTTTGAATCTGACGAAACATCCCGTCAACTGTCTGTTTTCCTGTAATAGCATTCTATGCTGTTTTGTCCTACCTAGTTACTGTAACTACCTAGTTACTAGTTATTGAGATTAATAGGCCTTCAACAACATGTATGTCTACAGTTATAGGTATAGTAAGATATTGCGTTTGTACACAGCCGTAACTGTACACTCGGTAAATAGGAACACAAACAAAATAATGAAAACTGCATACAACAGCAATATCCGAGCCTTCACAATGCGTTTGGGAGGGGGCGGAGGAGCTTCTGAGGGAGCATCATTGTAGGGAGATGTGTTTTTGATTAGACTTCAAATATGAACAAGCTTTCTTCTGAATGGCTTACTATTTTTAAAATCTGATAGATACAACTATAACATATAAACAACAGTACAAATAATGAATACAGTTAGAAAATGTGATAAAATGCTTTCTTCTCTCTGAAAACAATCTAATCTAAATAAATCCCACCTGAGTTTGGCTAGTCTGGTCAATCATTGAGGCAACTTGAATATGCCGTGCAATTTCAAATTAGAATGCACGGTTTTCACATTAACTTTTTAATTGTTGGTTGTAGCCAAACAGGGTACACACAACATCTGGCTACTGTTTGAATAGAGACTGATTTCAGAGTTCTGCAGGTAGCGAGGAACAATCCCAGCTACCACTGTGTTGCTTAACAGAGTACTTTTGTCCACCTTCCCTTATCTAGGGAAGTTGTTTGTTGGTTTAGGTGTGACGTAGGCGACTTGAACACAACTCGAGTCGAAAACGCCTAGCGATAATACAATATAGCATCAGTTTTATTAGAATTTATTAGAAGATCAAAGGCTTTTCTAAATGGAAAATATGTTTTCACTACCGACTTTTCCACCGCAAGAGTGGATAACAGCAGAATGTTCTGGTTTAACAGGTTTGTCCAATTACATGCAAAGTGTTTTTTTGGAAGCGCCTGCTCTTTTGAAACCGTTTCTGTGGACGGCTCCCCAGATGGCTGTGTCTTAACAGACACAGATACTGTATCTGCTCTCGTCAGGTTACCTCTGTCCTCTGTCTTGCACAAACCACACAGACAAAGCCACACATTGTAAATTGCCACCATCCATTATTCCACTTGAGTCAAATCTCCCACATTAAGCAGAGCAGGTTTGACTCCTGCTGCTTCTGATGTGCCCACTGTTTTCCTCGTGGTTTGTCGCGTGGATGAAGGCAGACTGCCGGCTCTCCTCGTTGCTTTCCGCAGGGTCTTAAAGATCTTCATGGTTCCACTCCAACGAGGAAATAATCCCAGCAAAATGGCGTGACATCTGTTACGGTTTAGCCGGTGCAGGGACAAAAGATTTGATCAGAGCCAAAAAATAAAACAGATGACAAACACTGGGCTCACACGGTTGTATTTAAGAAGAAAGACAGCGGTGAGCTTTGTTGGACGTTTGTGGCCCAGGGGATTGTTAAGCTTCAGGGTTGTACCTTTCAAAGATCATGCCAGACATTATAGGGGAGACAGGCCACTTAGATAATTATGAATGGAGCTCTATGGGATCATTCTGAAACGGAAAGTTGCTTCAATATGCCTTATTTTATTCAAGATTCCTCCAAGAACTACCAAACATTACAGTTATCCTTGTCCATGGAACTGTGAACAATTAATACTACAAGTTAAATGGTTAAAAAGAGGTTAAAATATATTTTTTTAATTAGTAACTGGGGGTGTGTTGGCACATCGCTACCGTATACCATTTGAGCAGGTAACCTACAGTATAAATCTCTGCTGCAGGTCTGTTACTTAACAGACTGAAAGTTATAGTATCATGATAGGTTATGGCAAACAAATTAACAAGTAGGCTACTAGGAACATTTATGTGTTGCTTAACTTGTATACCATATGTTATGTTTGTTTGTTTTAACTGAAAATAAATATGACCGCTTTTACAGATGTACAAGCGTAATTTCATGCTGTTATACTAAATACCAGAACAGCTGTGATTATCTCCAGCATTTGGCCACTCATACATTTTAAATATAACTTTTAAATATTGTCAGTTAATGATTGATAAACAAGCATTGGTTATTCGTAAGAATAATTTTTAAAAATGAGCATTAGGCCTTTTTGGCTTATTGCCCAAAAGTGAATATTACCCTGTCTGGTTCAAACTAGCTAGTGTATAGCGCCTTCTTCGATAAGCTGAAGTAATGAGACCTGTTTTCTGGTTTGGTCATGTAATCCTTCCACCCATCCTTCCACCCATCCATCCACCCATCCATCTATCCATCCACCCATCCATCCACCCATCCTTCCACCCATCCATCCACCCATCCATCCATCCATCCATATTCATCCGTTTATCCGTAGTCAAGTCGCGGGGGCAGCAGCTTCCAGCAGGGGACCCCAAACGTCTTCATCTCTTTGGCCAAACACAGGAACAGTTGTCACCTGAAGTTGAACCCACCTCTGATTGTGGTGGTTCTTTAACCAAACAACCGTTTTGAGAGTTCTCAGATGTTGATGTGCAAAACAAAGCCAGCCATGTAGCGGTTTCCTCCTGTCATCACAGTTGATGTGGTTTGAGTCTTTGGAGTTTTAAGTATAAAGGCTCTCTGAAGAACTGTCATAATCATTTGGTAGCATCAGTCTGTCGGTCGACCATCTGTTGCAGGTACCTGCAGGCACTGGTGAGGGAATGTTATTACAGTCCGTCACATAAAGTTTCTTGTGGCTGGCTGAGATTAAGTGATGTTGTGCTTGATAAAATACAGGCTGGTGTGCATCTGTGTCACGGTGGAGAAAAAGGCTTTCTATGGCGTTGCTAGCAAGAAGATTCAATACAACCCTTTGGTCAAATGAGGTTATTGTTGTTGCCCTGAATTTTCATGCAGAATAAAAAAAGGGACTTTTTGAATACTCAATTGAAGCCTCTCTCAAATATTTAATACCAAATAGGTCATGGAACAAGAATACTAAGGCAACACAGCTATATTTTATATAGCACAGGTCATACCGGATGGCAATGCAAAGTGCTTTACAAATAAGAATAACGCAAAGAACCAAATGTTTAAAATACAAAATATTTCAATTGAAGTCATTTGCTTCGCTCAATTTATCACTCAAATAAAGACCTTTGAAAACAGTAAATATTTGAGTCTTGATTTAAACGTGTCTAATGTTGGGGAACCATTAAGTTGGTGCCCTCGATGTACTAGCAGGCCACTCCCTAGCGACCACTCCCTAGCAACCTTGAGAGGCCTGGCCGCTCTATATTCATAAAACATTTCCGAGATATATTTTGGTCCCACTCAATGTAATGATTTCTAGACAAACCTTAAAATCAATTCTCTGATATGACCTACTGGAAGCCAGTATAGCAACGTATTAATAACAATGTTGTCATGCTCTTTTGAACCTGAACCTGTATTATCTGCAGCTGTTTAATCGACATTTTGCGAGCCCTGTTAGAAGAACAAGGCAGCAGCAGTCAATCCTGCAGGAATAAAAGTGATATTGTGACATGATGATAAAAGGCTGATTTTGTAACTGCTTTTGCATGAATCTAAAGCCAATATCAAAGGCAAGTAAAATGGAGTTTTATTTTACCTGGTAATTTGCTTTAAGCACTTTAAATTACCATTCAGGAGAAACCTTTAATCTCTCAATCTGTCTGCCGAATAGAATCACCTTTTTTAATTACATTTTAGGAGGTTTTGGGACGTGGTTATTTATCTGCTTAATGCTCTGGCACACATTGATACACGAGTCTCAACACTTCTCAGTAGCTGGTCTTTGAATAGCACTGGGGCAACCTAGAAAGGGCTAAGCAAAATAGTTGTAAATATAACCGTCTGACACTGCTGGCTCTTGTTAGAAGGTCATGACAATACAGTAAACTCTCTTTCCTGCAGAGAAAATGATTAATGAACAGATTTCAATAGAGAATTTAAGTATGTCTGGGGCAAACTGGGCTCAAAAGTGAGGCAGAGATCAACAATAGCGCTGTACTGGAACAGACGACAGACAGAAATGAAAGGATTCTCTGTAGATTATCTGTAAATCAGCATGGTTTCTGTTTTACTATGTTTTATTTTATTATCTTCACTTTCTTTTTTCATTTTCAGTTCCCACCACCAACAACCTTTTTTTATTTTATTTGTGTATTTATTTTTGGGCTGTTATTAAAGTGAGATGGGTTCCTAAAGACACTGGGCCTGAGTCTGTTGAATGTTCTTTCACGGTGTGACTGGCACCAATATGACAGTAAACAAAAGGAAATTGGGTTTTACTGCAAGTCGGGCGGCGGGATTTGATGCATGCCGGGAGACGGCGAGCCTGGCGATTCAGAGAGCGAATGAGCTGTCTGTCTGAATGACACTGCCCGGAGAGACAGACTGAGAATGCAAGCATCATTGCACACGAAGATGGACAGGATAAGCACTGGATGTGCACAAGGTTAGCAGCTTCTAATTTAAAGTAAAGTTCAAACTTCACGCGATGGTGGTTTGCAGGAATAAAATAATATTATAATCTGTCCTGGCTTGATACTGGACACATAGACAAAGATATGAACAAACACCCTGGCAGACATATTTTAATTCAGCTCCAGAAGGAATCATTGTGTATTATTTTCAGATATACCGTAATCTACAGTAATAATAATTCAGCCTTCCCCCACTATTAAAAGCCTTTCCCAGTTATATTTTTTGAATCTGTTTTGTGTGTGTGTGTGTTTATATGTATAATATGTTTATACTGTTTACACAATATACTGGATATCACAGTGTGACATTGCTGGACAAAACAAACAGCAGATCTTAATTAGCCCACCTTATAATCAGATATGAGAGCCAATGATGTTTTGAAATGTATAATATATTTATTACACAGTATGTGTGCAACAATAACCTAATCTGGAGAATTGCATATTGCAGTATGACATACAATACCTATTCTGCCTGCCAGCGTAATGACAAGCCTTAACTATGACTTTAACTTTACCAGGAATAACCACGTTGTTGTTATTATTTTTTTCTCTTGATTAAATTTAGAATTTGCCTTTCTCAGTTACATGGTCTTAATATAATGTAATTAAATATTGAACAAACAAGCAATTTGTTTTGCCCTCTTGCTTCAGGATAGTCATTCATGGAGACACAAGCTGGCTACAGACTCTTTCCTTTTGCCTCAAACATTTTTCTCACATTCTGAAAACTGTCATGTTTTTCTGCTTTCTTGAAAATATTAAATAGTTTTCTTGGATTCTGATGCATTTTCAAATACCCCTCAATACAAACGGAGCTCATGTATAGCAGAACACTACAATACTCGCTGTGTGATCTCAAAATTGCTTCAGTCTCTTATTTTCTGGATTGTGGAAAACGACATTGTATAAATTGGTTGTGTTCCCCCCCCGCCTTCATAAAATGTGCAGCCCATTTTCGTCTCTCTTGCAAAAACACATTCCATCTACAGTATCTGAAGCAATCTCGCCATGTCTTGTCTGGAGATTTTCGCCTAAGACGCGTGTTTAATTTCCATTTATTAATAAGTTTGCTCCAGTGTTTAGGCTGCTATTTTAGTGGAGTAGCAATAGTGTTGGAACTCTGCATTCTCTGTTGCATAACGCAACCTGACAGCTCAGCTAAGAACACGTTTAGAGATGATAATAATCCATTTGACACGCCCTAACCTTTTCATTGGCCCTTCGAAGGAAGGAGCTTGTTTAAATGGTTCTCTGCTATTTTGTGCTTGCTGAGTCCCCTGTAGGACATCCATAGCCTCTCCTGCTTCTCCTGTTTGGTTATGGTGCTTGTCTTTATATGTATACGTGTCTTTCAGTCTTGTTGGTTGATTTTCTCTCTTTTAAAAATGTTTTTATTTTATCTGGAAGTCCCATTGAGATCAAAAATATATTAATAAACATCTCAAATGTGAGTACATATTTATTAGGTATACTTAGAACTGTGTCATTAACTGTACTTTTCTGGCCAGCCATTTTGTGACTTAGGCTACTTGAAAACAACTTGTGTCGACAACACCTAGAGTAGTAATATAGCATCGGTTTTATTAGAAGAGCAAAGGCTTTTCTCAATGGAAAATATGTTTTCACTCTTCTCCTGACTTTTCTACTGCAAGAGTGGATAACAACAGGCTGTTGGTTCACAGGCTCGTCCAATCACCTGCAAAGTATTTTTTTGAAAGCGCCTGCCTTCTTGAACCCGTTTCAATGGATGGCTCCTCAGATGGATGTGTCTAACAGTATGTCAGGTTCTGTCTGATACATACAGTAGTATGTATCAGACATTCAGCGTGAATCTCTTATGTGATGTACAGTAGTGCTGATACACGGTTGATGCTGAGAATAGGTGTCAAATAAAACCAAATATTGTGCTAATATAATCTCTGCCTGGTCAGACCTCATCAAGTGCTGCTTATGATGAGCATGAGGAGCTGATTGCCAGTAATTCACAACCCCCACCACTGTTAATGATAATTTTACTGTAACTCTCGATAACAACTGCCCTGCCATTACGCTCGATTTCCAAAGCTTACCATAAGTGATTTACTGTGGCAAAGGTATTTTACAATCATTTAACAGTATTTGACATTGCTGTACTATACGATTATGTCATGTGAAAAATAGCTGAAATTTATATATTATATCTAGGCTATTCTTTTTAAATTATGTACCATGCTCTACACGTGCAGACCGGAATATACTGCTTGATGAATTCATTTCCTTCAGAGTGCAGATGGGTTTATCCAGAACCAGTATAACTTGTACCAACATAGTAAATATTTATAAATGGACTAGTTACATCAGCAATTTAGGCAAAAACAAAACCTTGTTGTAATGTGTAGCTGGTTTTCCTTCATGTGTTACCATGGTATAAGTATTTACATCTATTGTAGTTAAATACGGCAGTTCATACATGTTTCCATGCATTCCATCTTCTGCAAGAACAACAGTGGCTTGTGCCAGGAGGGGTGGTCTGTATGGTTTAGTGGAGTTGCTCTCATAGCACAGATATTGTGTATTGGAATATTGAAATTATATAGATATGTTTTGTTTTATTTTATAGTATTTATTTGATTACTTATTTAGTCTTCTATTAATAATGTACATTTTGCTTGGTTTTACCTTGTCAGTAAACATAATACATTATAATACATTATAACTTTCTAATTTACTAATACATTATACTGCTGTACGACTTTATATGTAATACATTAGAAGAAAAGAAAAAGAAATGGGTTTATTTTGTGTATTAGTATAGGTGGTACTTTGTAGAGACTTTGTGCATTCAGAGAACCCGTTTCATTCTCAGTGAAATATACTGCAGTATTGTCCTACTCTGGGCCAAGTGCCTCCATGAATGCAATTAAAAAATGAATCCAAAAGTTGCGCTGGTACTTGAACGGTGAGGCGTTTTCCTCAAGTCACATACAGTACAGCTGCTAACAATAGGCATGATCTTAAACATCTGTTTTGCTTTATGCCTGTTGTTGTCCTCTTGGCCTCACGAGACCATCCTGATCTTGCGAGCATCGGTTTCACTTCGCCACGAGAATAAGTCTGAAATCTTGAAATCTTGATATATATATATATATATGATAAATATTGATAGCTATACAGGCGTGGTTTACGTGAGCGGCATTGTTTAGGTTTGTCGACAGCAAAAGATGGTTCATCCAATCAGCTGCCAAGTAAAGTGCCTGCCCTTCACAAACCATTTTAATGGACGGCTCCCCAGATGGACTTGTGACTAACAATCCATCTGGCACGTCAGGGTAGCCCACATCTGCCAGCCCTACACCTCTGCGAGATTACAGTGTCTAGTTAAACATTTTGCTCAGCTAGCACAAGTAACAGACAAAAGGTCAGCGTATAAAAGCAACAAAACAAAATAAATATGAATTGTCATAAGCCTCAGGAGATAGCTAGCCTCTGTGACTTTCACACTACAAGAGGGTGCCATTATTTGTGCCCATTTTCTTAGCTCCCCTTCTTGTTCAGTCAGAGGAATATGACGCCCGGAAAGTCAAAGCTTAAGTGACATTAGACAACTCTGTGGGTTTACATGCATAATAGGTTGTGTGGGTATACTTGTGTGTGCGTGCATGTCTGTGTGTGTGTCTGTGCATGTTTAATCAGCTCTGTACCCACTTGTGGAGTGCTGTGTCACAGTCGTTTGAGATTTTGGTCCTCAGAATAGCACTCATCTCCTCTCCTCTCCTATTCTCTCTGTTGCCATCACTACAGAGTGCTCTTTCTTGTCATATATCTGTCTCTATCAAAAGTAGGAAACTTAATCTCTCTCTCTTTCCGCCTCCCTATAAGCCTCAAACTGTGACTTGGGAGAAGCCCTGGCAGATGTCAACAAAAAGAACGTAATGAGCGACAACCGCCTCGACTTGCTCATCACGTTCCAGCTGTAGCAATTTGTTGTTGGCGCAGGCGACTCAGCGATGGGATCGCTCAGCCGTGCACAGTCTCCCGTGACGCTTGGACAATGTGTCCCAGCTCTCTCTCATCGGAAGAGGGGAGTGCTTCTTTAAACTCTGACGGACAACCCTGACATAACAATATAAATTAATATCCGGAGCGTCCCGTTGTTGGGTGAACTGGGGGTGCCACGGGCTATTTTTGAGTTCTTCAGACCACTATATGTTGTTGATAGGGCTACCTACCCATGCATTTGTTATTAACCTTCCCATTTTAAAGGGAGACTCAGTTATTGTAAGATAACGCACTTTTTTTCTTCCCGAGACGTTCCCAGGCCGGTGTGGAGATATAATCTCTCCACCTGGTCCTGGGTCTTCCCAGAGGTCTCCTCCCAGCCGGACGTGCCTGGAACACCTCCCAAGGGAGGCACCCAGGGCATACCACCTCAACTGGCTCCTTTCGATGCAAAGGAGCAGCAGCTCTACTCCGAGTTCCTCACGGATAGCAGAGCTTCTCACCATATCTCTAAGGGAGACGCCAGCCACCCTCCTGAGAAAACCCATTTAGGCCGCTTGTATCCGTGATCTAGTTCTTTCAATCATGACCCACCCTTCATGACCATAGGTGAGGGTAGGAATGAAAATTGCCCGGTACAAGAGCTTTGCCTTCCGGCTCAGCTCTCTTTTCGTCACAACGGTGTGGTAAAGCGATTGCAATACCGCTCCCGCTGCTCCGGCCAATCTCTCTCTCCAATGTCCCCTCACTCGCGAACAAGACTCCAAGGTACTTGAACTCCTTCACTTGGGGTAAGGATTCATTCCCCACCCGGAGTAGGCACTCCATCGGTTTCCATGGAGAACCATGGCTTTAGATTTAGCCATGCTAATCCTCATCCCAGCCGCTTCACACCCGGCTGCGAACCGATCCAGTGAGTGCTGGAGGTCATGGACCCATGATGCCATCAGGACCACATCATCACACTATTTCCAAATTCACAGAATATCTCCTCATGGTTCCTAATTAGCTGCCTGTACTAGATAGACAGTGTCACTGCCTGACAGCATGTTTCATGTTGTTTCAGTCCAGCTCTATGCTCACTATCCACCTTGGTACCTAGAGACCTAGAGACCTCCTAGCGCTCACTCCCAAGTGCCTTCTTCGAATGTCCTTTAATCTTCTCTCTGCTCTTATTAAGAATAATTAAAAAAATGTTTTTAATGTATTAATAAGCCCTAATCCATATTCAATTCAATTCATGTTGGTTGGTTTTGTGCAGTTCTGATTATCTTAGAAAGCTAGTTTTGGTATTAAAATGTACAGTAGATAGCTCCTGTGAGATTTCAATTCAGGTTAAAACAATTCCATGTGGATGACACTGCACTTTAGTTAATGAAGCTCAAAAACAGCATAAATATATATATTTTTTTCATTTTTGTGTGAAATAATGTTATTGATATAATTGAATAATTTTGGAAATATGCATTGAAACCCCTTTTACACTATAGGACTAAAATACAACATCTGATGAGTATATGTGTCAAGGATTAGGCCATTGTGAGTTTTATTCTAGAATGTCAGAAAATGTGAAACGTGTGTGCTAGTTACAAAAGCAGATATAACTCCAGAAATATACATGTACGTGCTTATATATGCTATTATTTTATTAATATATGTACTAATCTTAATTCTGAGTCAAAGGTGTTTATTCTCTCTCATTGAGAAATTCCATTCCAACCGTGTTTGACTGTGTGTGACTGTCTGTCTGACAGTGTATGTGTCTGTCTGACTATCTGACAGTGTATCTGTCTATCTGACAGGATGCCTGTCTGTCTGACAGAGTGACTATCTGCATGTCTGACAGTGTATCTGTATCTGTCTGCCTCCTCTGTAACGATAACCTCAGTGTGATACCTCTGATCTGCTTTTAGGCATATTGACGTTCTCCTGATGGCTACATTTGCTCTGACTTAATGGACAAGAGAGTGCACTATTCTGGGCTGTGTGTGTGTGTGTGTGTGTGTGTGCGTCCACACAGGCTTTCTCCATGCCATGCCTCTGCCTTCACACCAGTATAGCAGACATCTTGCAGCAGTCCTACCCATTGTGAAAGTCCTTCAAAAAGATTTGAGTGTTCGTTTGTTGAATTGCTGCTCCGTATTTTAACCCAATATGTTTTTTGTTGATTTGTTGTATTCTCTGGTTGCAGTGTGTGAAATGTTATTGAGTGGTTCAACGTAATGTACATGAGTTCTTTAAGCAATTATTCATATTGTGAGCAAGCCGGAGCCTCTGTTTTTGAAAAAATAATTTAACACACAAGTTGCCAAAATCTGCATTTCCTTGATTGGCCACTTGAATCTGGCTGCAAAAGGGAGTCAATCCCAAAGTAAAAAAAAAAAAAAAAGATAAATTTCTATATACAATCTATGGTGACATCACAGAGGGTTTGTTTTTTTAAATCCTATTCAATCAAGTCCAATGTAAATCGGAGGACGCGTGTTTTACAGATAAGCCTATTTGTCCAGACCTGGACACTCGTGACAATCTCAAGCACAGCAATAAACGAGCACCATAGAAACGCTGCTGTTATTAATGTAACCACCATTAGTATCAACCGCGACAGACGTAAATCAGAACTACACTTCACGTCAATGGCTCGTAACGCGGCAGCTCAGGTGGTGTCACATAAACATTTACCAGAGCAGAACAGACTCATAATGCGTGACAGACAACTTAATTAACTTATTATATAGCAAGGTGGGCTTCCTAACACCTACTGTCAATATATCTGCCCATCGTAGGTCTTTTACAGTATTCCACATAGCTCCTTCCTTCCAAGTTCGAAGCAGATAACTTTAGCGGCGACGCCTCCCTTCATGGTAACTTCTAAGCTATAGCTATAAACTATATGTAGTAACATGACGCCTCAGATGGATTGTTACACAGAAGCCATCCTTTTAAACTGTTGGGCAGAAACCGTCAAAAATACTTGTCAGGTAATCAGTTAAACCGACAGCGACGTCACACCAAAACTACGCCTGTCGTATCTTGCTAGTACAACGCTGTTTGGTCAGAACCACGTGGTTTGACTCAAACGCAAAGGCTTCATGTGTCCAGATGGATATTGTGGCAAAGTCAAACTAGCAAGAGGGCCATTACTTTGTCAGTAAGTGTATTTCTATGTGAGCCCCAGTGAGACTGCATTGCGGTTAGGGCAGGGCCTATATAAATTAACAGGCTTGACTAGGCTCATGCTGATGGCCGGACACATACTGTAGTGAACCGGTCACCATGGTAACTTGCTACTAGCCATGGTAAAGCCGGACGTCCGTCAACAGTCAATTAGCAATTTGTTAGGAACCTCAGGTGGGCAGTCACTGGTCACTTCAGTGGGCCAATCACAAGTGTGCCGATCGGTCAATCATGTTCACCCGTTCTTCGAACCTTCTGACCCGCAGACATCTGAAGGAAGAGCGCCCCCCGATGTTACAAAGCTGCACATGCAGGTGCCAGACAAGGCTATCCCTGCATACTGTGTGCACCCTGGCCATAACATCCGATCTGTGTACGACAGACATGGAGGATGAAAATACATGCACATTTGCTACAGGGCACTGAAATGTTGAAAGCATTTAGAGTCGTCCCTCCCTCTCTCTCTCTCCCTCCCCCCCTCTGTCTCTCTCCCTCCCCCTCCCTCCACCTGTGATCACACCGGTAAATACACATCTGTTACCACCTGAAGCCATTTATTTTCGCCTAAGTTGCCTCTCCCTCTCTCTTTCCCTCTCTCTCACTCTCTCTCTCCCTCCCCCTCTCTCTCTCTCTCTCTCTCTCTCTCTCTCTCTCTCTCTCTCTCTCTCTTGCTAAGCTCTCTCTCTCTTGCTCTCCCCTCTCACCCCCCCCCCCCCCTTCCCCTGTACATAGTGTTGTGGTGTCACAGTGGAAAATCATCTCACCTGGTCTTAACAACAAAGCCAGACAGAGGAGCAGGTGTAACCTGGAACCTTCTAGCCATCCGTGTGTGTGTGTGTGTGTGTGTACTGTGCGCACACATCCTTGTGGTCGGATAAATAACTTAGCCCTGCCAGGTGCTACTTGGTGTGTGTGTGTGTGTGTGTGTGCACATGGCTAACGTGTGGGCTGGCCTTGCAGCATCAGCAGGGGAGCGTTGCTCATCCTTGAGTAGTCTTTGATCTGGTCAGAAGCCCCAGGGAGAGCCAGTGTTTACTCACATTAGACACGCTATCGCGGCGGTCCTCAGCCGCGGGGTCGAAACCTTCCCCCTGACGGGCGGCTCGCTGGTTTTGAAATAACATTTTGATATGTTTTAGGTTTTACTGTATTTAATGAAAGTGCACACATGTATTACTTCGGTGTCTTCTGTGTTGTGTGTCTGTCTTGGACCCATGTTGCTAGGCTTGCCGTCAGGTACAGACAGCAATTGTAAGCTAACACACTCTTCGCGTTTCGCTAGCTTACAGTTCTTGTGCGTTGAAAATTTGATTTGATGCTTCTACACAATCCTGGCTATATAAATAAGAAACCTAAACAAAGTGCCGAACAATTTAGGGGGTTGGAGATTTAGATTTTGATTTTAGCTTGAAGTTAGCAAGTGTTCTTACTGTTTGCTAACCGCTTGGTTTGAATGTGCACACAGTATACAGTACTGTGTGTGTGTGTGTGTGTGTAATGTCAAACTTAAATTACATGTGTTTACTTATAGGCGATAGAAATAAACTTAAAGTTCATGTGTTAACTTTTACCTGACGATGTGGTCGAAACTGTATTTCTACAGTTGTCTTAGTCACTTTATCCACACCTGTCCTAATTAATTGGTTATAACGTCCTTGCTGTCACGACAGACAAACTTCTATTGGGCGACAAACACATAATAATAATAATAATAATAATAATACACTTTATTTGTATAGCGCCTTTCATACACAATGTGCAACTCAGCGTGCTTTACAGTTAAAAACATTTGAACAAAGGATGAAGGGAAGAAATGCAATTAAACCAAAAGAAAATGAGAAACAATGAAAAACTAGATAAAAGCCATGAAAAAAAATTAAAACCATTATTGTATTGGAGTTTGGGGGGACTCTAACCACCGGGATTCCGACCCAGGCGTTTGGTGGGATTCTAACCCACCAGGACTCCAACCCAAATATTCC
>JAODUH010049268.1:0-37464 GCA_027564835.1 Typhlichthys subterraneus
CCAGGCGGGAAGTGACAAAGGCGTGGATTACAGTTTCAGTGCTTGAGTAGGAAAGTGAAGGGCGGAGTCTGGATATGTTTCAGAGATGGAAGAAGGATGCCCGCGTGATAGCTTTGTGTGATTCAAATGAAAGAGAGTTATCAAATGTCACACCAAGGCTTTTGGCAGTTGTTGACAGTGGAATGGGAAGACCAGCAATACTTAGGCTATGGTTTTGTTGCGTGGAGCCAATGGCAACACAACTTAGTGCACCATACATAGCATATTGTAGCAGCCTTACCGGAGCCCTGGGGTAGCTGGGAGACAGCTCTGAGAGCCAGGGCCCAGGCCAGCCGGCATACAGCCTGCAGCCCAGGCAGCTTCCAGGACTGGCTGTCCATCAGACGAGCATGTACTGCAGACACATACTGCTTCTCCGTCAGCATGGGCAGGGCTTGCAGCAGGTCTGGCAGAACACAAGACAACAGTGGTTAGCCACGGTCAAATCACATACCTGTACTTGAAATGGTATTGGGAAGAAATGAGCTCTCTGAGCTTCAAACCAGCAAAGCACCTGTGTTCAATCACATACAGTTAGCAGGTCCAGACATACTGAGTGTGCATCCTTGTACAATATAGATTGTACCAGAGACACTGTCTGGACATAGTTATGCCCAGACATGAAACATGATTTAATACATGGGAGCAAAAGCGACACATTGTGTTAACAGCCCTACTTTTTACCAATAACACCCAACAGACTGAATCCAAGAGAGCCTTCCAACATCAAAAATGGTTTCCATAAGACTAGTTTCTACAATGCACCAATGTTATTCTAGTACTGTGCAAAGTTACACATTATGCCAACAAATCTGTGTAGCGTTTCTCTCACCGTCTCTATCTTCTGTGCCTTGCTCCAGGAAGCTGACATCCAAGCAGTAGAGCAGTGCCATGACCAGCGCTAGGTTCACACTGTCCAATGAGCCATCGGCTTCAAGTGTCACCACCTCCAGGTGGCCAATCAGTGCCAGGGTATCATCTTTAGTCAGGGCGGACTGACAGGTCCAGGAAAACAGGCTGTCCGCCAATGCCTGTCTACATTCTTTGATGAGGTCAGACACCTGGTAACGAGATGGCACAATAACAACACAGCACAACAATGTCTCGTCAACGGCTAGCAGGTAAGCGGTCATCTACTAGCTAGCTTATGACTTGTTTGTGCGTGTTAACATTCAGCACCCACCTCCTTTCGGTGCTTCTCATTGCCAAGTCCACGCGCCTTCTGCAGCCGCTCAAACTCCCGCGCCACACTGATCTCCGACACCAGGCTGAGGATGCGCTTGGTCAGACCGCCGCTCATGAGCTCATCTGTGAAGCGCGTGGTCAGTGCCACCAGCTCCTCGCTGAGGGACATTGAGTAAAAAATACAGTAAAACATACAGTAACGTTGCTTGTGTGACACAATGAGAAGCGCATTTCAAATACCGGGACTGTAAATAACTGGGCCGTGGCAGAGAGAGGTGTGGGGGGGGGGGGGGTCTTTACCTTAGTTCCAGAGTGAATGTCTTGCCCTGATGTGACTGGATGAGTGAGCGCAGGGAATTGGCCAAGCAGAGCCTCCCATCCCAGTAGAGCAGTACAGCTACCAGCCCCCGTGTCAGCCCTGGGAAATGTGGCTGCTGGTGCTCACCTAGTGTGAGCAGAGACATGCTTGTCAAGTGCCACCTATTATAAAAGAATAGGTCCCTTGTGTCCAAAGACAAGCTGCATAATTTGCTTCAATATCTCCACAGGATGACAACTAAAGAGGGAAACTGCTCTAATCTTTACATGTATCAGGTTTGATGTATTGTATTGCATGTTCTCGTTTGCATATTTACCTGCCAACAACAACTCGAGAGCTACCAACTCCCCCATGTCAAACAGGTCGCTCAGGATAAAAGCCTCTGTCAGAAGCTGCTCTGGAACCAGCCTTGGCCCCTGTTGCCCTTGGATAGCTATTCCTTCTGTGCTCGCTTTGCGCACCTTCTCCCTCTGCTCTACACTCTTTGGCTGGGGAATACAAGGGGAACACTAAGTTAAACAGATAACATGAAATAAATACAAATTATAGAGAGTGACAGGGTCAGTGTACATCAACTCACAGGGTTCTTGAAGAGTGACAAAAAGAGTGGCTTGTGCTTCTTCAGCTGCAGGTCGAGGAGGTGGACACTCTCTGGTTGCCTCCTCCACACGGCACCTTCTACTGTCTCCCATAACTCCTTCAATGGTCCCCACAGACTGGCTCCTAGGGTGGGTCATTTATTAGCTTTCGAACGGTTTATCTTGTGTATATGTATCTTGACACATTCCCGCACTGATGTTTTGATTGTGTAGCAGTTGTCTTGCACCATTCAGTTCCTTTAGCAAGCTTGGATTGTGGGAATGCTGATTCCCACACTGATGTTTTGATTGTGTATCAGTCGCCCTGCACCATTCCTTTAGCAAGCTTGGATTCCATTAAATACCATCTGACACCTCTGGTGTCAAACAGAGCCTTTGCATAAGTTGAAATATTACTAATTTCATTAGGACATGAAACAAAATCATCACCTATTTCACACATTGTATTAACAGTCGAGATGAACTGGCACGCGAAGCTAAGTTAGCCTAGCCGTCATGCCCAAGTTTAGGCATGCCATGTTGTCAAGATATAATTACTGTGGCATTGAAAAATAATTGTACACATGTGGGGTTATAAACAACAACTTGTATCTAAAAACAAATGCTATATTATTTACGATATGATTTGAAAACAAGATATTTCACACCTGAATTTACCGCCATCTGTGCCGCCATAGTAAACCAAACCAACTCAGGCTCAGTAGGGGTGAATTCGACGCCAGCATTGGCTCTGTGTGCCAGTAATAAACTCAATAAAATTCCACAAATCTTTAGAAAACATTTCATAATAATATGTCTTAATATAACATGTTAAATGCGAATACATCTGCATATACTTAGTTCGTAAATAAGATATACAGAATTTATAATAATTGGTTTTGAACAAATCTATTCAGGCGAAGTCCTTTATCAAGAACAGCTTTAGATGCTTGGGAAATGTAGTTTTCCTAATTAGATTCAGATATCAGCAGTTCCTTATCATTTTTACCGTGTTTTGCTATAATATAATTTGCTATGCGTGTTTTTCTTTTCTTTATTAGTATTTATTTATGTATTTAATTATAGAAAAACTGTCATGTCAGTGTGATGTGATGAAATCATAAGATCTTCTTCGGTATTTTCAATTTAAATTGGGAAACGAACTGTAATTGTGTTTTACTGCCACCTTGGGGCCGGAGAGACATGTTGGTAGTCAAACTGAAACTACCGTGAAATTAATAAAATATTGCTTGATTCTATTGCATACTCCGTGTTAATTAAATGTAAGGCTATGATATGTAAAACATTAGCAAACGACAATTTTCCATTAAGATACTGGCTAATGGACTATCATTTAGCCTACATAGATTACACAGTCATTCTTCACATCTGGTTTCTTTGTCTGGGATGACAATAAATACCCAAATAAGCTTTTTCTCATCTGAGATCAGAGTTTAAATCAAGTATTCAAAATGTTATTATGTATAGAAAAGGTGTTTTACCCCATGTAGTAGCCTAGCTACTTAAGATTCAGGAATTCAGTTGCTTTAGAGTGTTTTCTATTGTTTTCTTTGAGATTTCTATGGGGATGGGAAATATGTAGAAGGTGGCCACAATGGTCACATGGGTTGTCTGTATGTCTGTATGTTAGCCTACTGCCTCTCTTTTATTGTCAATAGCATACAGTATGGCACAGATTGGGTATAGGCCTGCAGTGTGTGCTATGGTTTTCCTTGTTGTCACATTTTGTGTAATATCATTTTATGTGAAACATTTGAATTAACAAAATAAACCTTTCTCCAGACTTTTAAGATCTTTTGGCTATAATTGCATCTCATATGCATATCTTACTCTATGTCTATTTAATATATGTTTTTTTATTAAATAGTTTTCCAGTATCTAGTGTATTTTGCACAAATGTTTATATATTTGATCCATTGTGGGCTATTCTGTTTTAATGTTGTTCAATAGTTTGCCACATGTGATAAACCTCTATCTAACAATAGCGATATAGTAGGCTGTTTCATCATTTTTATTCTTCTTCTATTGATTGTTTTATCTTTGTATGATACACTTGCCTTGCATTTCAGCCTACAATCATGCTGTAGAGTAGGCATATAGCTATGGTAGTGTGTCATATGTAGCATAGCCTAATATGTAGGCTAAGTAAGCAAAACAGCCTATGCAATTGGAATATATGTGATACAACCAGATACACTCTAAGGAAACATATCAATCCTAGTATCGGCTTGTCACTACGGTGATTTTATCCAGATTGGTGTCAGGCTAAATACCATTTATTTGGTAGCCTATATTGTATGCAATAGCCTGTCACCTTCTCATGTGTGACTTGGTCATATGACTTGGGAACTACGCCATACCCCATATAATTATATAAATGGTCTACCCATAGGTCCAGTGAAGCTCTCTGGCACCATCATCTGTCAAACAATAAAACGTCCTTAACAACCGTTGCCTGCTTGACGCGTCCCCCAACGTTTTTTTTCTAACTTATTGGAAACCAAGATTTCTGCAAGCAAACCAAAAAAGACGTTACCGTAACGTAAACAGCCGATGGCTAGTGTTGTTTAGTAAAGTAAAGGCTGGACAACGCAAATTAAGTTTTATAAAGGTATGTGCCTCACTGTATAATATGTCTTAGAAATAATTGGTTGTACGTGTTCCCATTACTGTACACAAATAAGTTGCGTACCGATACACTAACCCCTTGGAACTGTGTGTAGTCTACCGGCATGGTAGCCAACAGTACGGTGTTACTGTTGCCTTCACGAAACTTTAGCGTTAGCATTCCGTTATGTACACATACGTTAGGTACCGTACAGTAGTTTAATTACCGTACTTAATTGCATTTTTTGTGTTTGGTAGTACCGGTTTGGTAGTATCGGTACCGTAATGTAGTCTACTGTCAACCAACTGCCAACTGAACGCTACGGTACTTCACCAAAGTAACGGTACGGTAGTTTAAAAAGATTTCTTCACAGCATGGACAGTAAGCAGCCGCATCAGTCAACTGATAAACCACCAGAATGTGACGAAAGGTATGAAGTAACGTAGCTATTACTACCATTAGGACCTACATAATGACATATAAATGTTACACTGACTATATTGTTAAAGGCACACTCATTGACTTCCAGAACCCCACATAAACTCAGTGATAATGTTTTGAAACACAGCTGTCCACAAACGTGTTTGTTTGGTTGGGTGGGGGCTGTTTCCACCCGCACCACTCACGTGTGGAAGGGACCTGTGGCCAGAGAATATTGCACCGGTACTTACTATATTCTACTACTGTGTTCTACCTGCTTCTGAGTTGGGAGAAGTCAGTAAAATAGCACTTTTGCGCATGTGTAGTAGAAGTAGGAATATACAGTGTAATTATTTATGTTGTTCTGTGCAGCAAATAATAGTCCGTGTATTTTCAGAATTCAGTTCTCCTAAATGCCAAAATCAATGTAGAGTCTCATTATGAAATTGCACACAGTGTTTAAACATACCGTACCTGTGAAGGAAAACATAATTTAGTTACCAAACGTTTTTTGGACATTTTTATCCAATTTGACTGGTTATTCATTCTTATATGCAATTAGTTTGTCCCAGTCCAAAGTGGTTAGGAAAGAACCAGTTTTGGGCAAATTACTCTGGAATTGTATTAAGTTACTATTTACTTATTACTCCTTAAAAAAATAATATTACTTTACTTATTACTGGGAATTAAAAGTAATTAGTTACGTTACTCGTTACATTACTATATTACTTTCACAATCACTACCCTGCCTTGCCACTTTGTTCTTCTAACACAGTAATGCAGCATTACTTAATGAAAATTAAATATTATTACTGGTTTGGAAATAGACATTTTTTACACTACTAGTTACTGAAAAAGGTAATATTACATTAACTAGTAACTAGTTACTGCTTAACACTGGAAAGCACATAGAATGTAACTTTTTTGACTATTAACAGGTTATTAACAGGTTTGTTAATAGGCTTTATTATAGCAGACCAACAGAATCCAGAGGGGGCAAGCAGAGGAGGAGGGGATGGGCTTGGGGTTATTGATTTACACAGTCCTGCTCTTTTCTTATTTTGTAGATCTCTTGTTGCAACTATCATATCATACCACAACATTATATAGCTCACATCACATCAATAATGTAAACATAATTGATTTGGACGTGAAGCAAATCTAAGAATGCTATTTTAAGTGAAAGTTTCTTTCAAATGTTGTAAACTAATTATTTATATCACACTTTTCAGACTAATGGTGCCCCATCCACCTCTTGGCAAACCGCCAGACCGCAATCGAAGGTGTACACATTGTGTTATTTGGTGTAAATGTATTATCAGTATTATTGTGTCGCTATCATATTGTATTATCTGACACGGGCTGCCTTGTTTCAGGGTATTGGTACCACATCCACCAGATGACACACTACCAGACCCCTCGCCATTGGCCATTCTTAGAAAGTACAAGTACCCTCCTGTCACATTCCCAGTCAAACGACAGATAGGGATCTACTCACAAGACATTGTTGAAGAACCTAGCACATCCATGCCCCGGGTAACAAACCACAACATTCACATAATCTATTTACCGGTACACACAAATAGAGCTTTGATTCAAGATGGAATATTGCGCTAATTTATTAGTCCTTCCGAAAGGAACCAGATATCCAGCACAGTTTACTGAATGAAGTTAGCACCAAGTTCAGCACTCCAAAAGGTAAGATACTGTATTAAATGCTGCCTTTGCACTTCAGTCAGTTTGTGCTAGAAATAGCGCATGGATGATAATTTTCTGTATAATCTTCTGTATGGCTGTCAGTGGGAATGTTCCTGACTCCTGCCACTAAGGACCTAGAGGACAGTGACTTCTATCCTGGTTCATATAAACCCAAAGTGCAGCTGCCCTACATAACCAAACCTGGCCAGATCCCCCGCAAGTTAGAGATAGAGAGGTATGTTTGTGTGCGTTAATTTAAAAAGCAAGCAATCCTTTTAGTTATAGTCATATTGAATTAACTGTTTATATTAAATTGCGTTTAACATTGACAGAGGCTCTTGGCTGTGATCACTGAAGGGGAAATCACAAACCCTTGTTTGATGAGAACCTATTTCCTGCACCACATTCCCTGCAGGAAATAGATGATGGTTGTGTGGCAAATATATAACATCCTGTTTCAAGCTTGATGCTTATTTTTCATCTGTCAGTTCTGCCTTCTTATTAAAATCAGAACGTTGGAAATATAATAATGAAATAAGTAACTCTAAATATGTTTGTATGATATCTTTTTAATCGTAAACCTAAATGAAATGTTACATTTCATATCTACCTGTTTTACTTATATAAAGCTGAGTTTAGTGTAAAATGTGCCAACATTGATTTCACTAGTGTAGCATGCACATTTAAATATGTTGAGTAAATGCTACATGGTTTGGCTCAATGAATAATAACACTTGGTCGTGAACCTTTAGCTCTGACAGAGCTCTGTTTAAAGATCTAAGGCTACACATAGGACATTTATCAATCCTCAATATATCTTTAATATAGATAAAATGACATCAGCAGGACAGAAACGGCACAGTTTAAAGTATGTTATATGCTAGGCTCCGCTAGAGACTTGGCAACAACCCCCATAGACAAGAACAGTCCAGTATGTGGCTGGGGAGGGTTGAGGATATGGATAATATGGATGGCTGCAGGCCGGTTAGAAAATGTGTGTGCAGAGAAAGAGAAATAAACAATATAATATATACAATAACTAGCACTTATCCTATTACTATATGATGCAGTGTAGGCTACAAATGCCCATTCCATACTTGTGTCATGGTACAAGCTACAGTATGCTCAGTCTATTAATTAATTAATTGTTAACATAAATTAAATGGAAGGTGGACATATTCCACATTTAAGTTACTGCTAATAACATAAAACAACTGATATAATTACAATAAAATAGGGTTTAATGTTAACAGGGATCAATCATTAAGGGGTATGTGGGGGGGGGTACTATCAGTCATTGACAAACAGGCTATATAGGCTACTGGATTGTATACAGTAGATAGACTTTCTGTAGAATAACAGTCATAGCATACACTTTACCTTGTTGAGCAAAATATAAATAATACTGACTACTGTCTAACCAAAATACAATGGCCTTACTGGTTAAAGTCTAACTTCACATTTCACCCCAGTTTGGAGCATTACTTCATCCACTGCATCATTTTAGAAAAGTATAGAAAGTATGCAAGGAGCTCAGGGAGTCTATGTGGTGTGGGGCTGCATGAATTTGAGAGTCAGATGTTGCTGGCTGCTCAGTCTCCATCAGCATATATTTCCAAATGAGCGTGGTTTCCAGTCCTAGCACATTCGTTTTCCAATCAAGGGCGTGGACTGTGGGAGGTAGGCAACACGCATCTCATTAGAGGGCATTATTGACGCTCGAGTACACAAAAAGAAAACACGTATGCCAGGTCCTTGGGCAATTCTTAAATGGATATGATATGTAGATCTATTTTCAGCTCATACTGTAACATGCAGATTTCTCAAAATGGGGGTTTTGTCAATATTAACACCATCACAATTAATTCCTATTACTCAGTTTACAGATCAAAAAACACATTTGAGGGTGTTTTACTCTTTAAAACAAATCCAGATACAGTACAGCAAATGTATTTTGTTGGTAGTTGGTAGTTGCTTTCAATTGACATAATAATGTGTGCATTAATAATGTACCTATTAAAACAAAGAAGTTGTCAGATGCACACAAGAATTACACAGAAAAGAAAGCGTTTCCAACTTGTATGTCTTCCATTAGACGTAGAAGGCAGTACCTGAAGCTAGATATTGCACAGCTCCTAGAAGAGAAAGGCATTGACTCTAACCAGTTGATGCCAAGACACAAAAGTGAAACGCACGGCAACACCCCAGTGTCAAACTACCTGGACTTGGAGGTTGGTTAAGCTCTACTTTACCATCACATTGCTTTTGAAATATGCCTTGACTCATTCATCTCCCCATGGTTTCTCCTCCAGATATTTGATAATGATGATTATGACTGCCGTACTCCCAGCGATTGGCTGGCCATGGGTTATTCGGAGGAATCACCTGATCGCAAACCTCTACCTGCTAAAGCCTTGCTGCCTACAACTGACACGTTTCCAGCAGGTTGACTCCATAAAACAAAATAGTGTTTTCATTCATAGAAATACCATTATGTTCATCCTTCTGTCTCACAGTACTTGATCTACTTTATTTCTCTGTAGAGGACCCAAGAAACCCCTCCCTGGAATACAGCTGGCATTTTGTTGGAGTTCTTGACTACTGTCCGGAGAAAAGACAGTACCTGGTCCAGAAGGCTGACAAAGATGGCAGAGTGAGAGACAGCGAGGGGAACCCTATTCTAAACGGAGGCCAGGGCGGTGAGTTTAAAAGTATACATCAACATGATACTGGATGTGGTATTAGATTTTGAGAGGTCTCAATCAATCACGCTAGTGTGTACGCTAATGTGAATCAGTGCCACATTGTCATTGTCGTGAATAAGAGTCACATGCATATTTAAAAAAGTTACTTCCCCAAACAAAAGACACAAAATAGGACAGAATAGTAAAACATGCCTATGCTATTAGACTGATAAAATTAAGTGAGAAATTTTGATCTACAGGGAAATTTTAAACCAATACAAAATGCCTGAGAGCCTTACTGCATTATATTTTTCACCTGGTGCCTGAATTGTGTGTTGCCTTTTATATACATTAAGATATTTCCACTCTAAATTGATGGAGAAAAGGCACAATTTGTGCTTTAATATCAACCAGAGTGCAGTAAAATTTCCTTGTTTACATGCGTAGTACCGTTGCAAAATATCCATCTTTAGTTTTTGTTTATCGTTGCCATACTGTCTGTCCCTTTTACACAGACATTGTTATGGTGGCCTGTTTTTTGTTAAATATGGATAATGGAAATTCACATTTTAGTCAGTGAGAGTCATGGAAATATTCAGGGAAATTCACATTTGACTTAGAGTGGGAAATCTGACATTTACAAGACATTTTCAAGCGCCTTCCAAGAAACTACAAGGACACTACAACAAAATTCAAGCAAAAACAGTAATCACAGTACAAACCCATAAGACAAGAGCTACGACCACGCTAAGCCATGGGGAAAGCTAGCATGAACAAGTCAGTCTTGTCTGTTTGTCATGTTTCAGAAGGCGTCCATTTTAATCGCTGTAATGTTGTGTCTTTGTACTCTCATGCTGCATTTAGTTGGTTTCTAATCACATTTTTCTCTCACTAACAAAAGGAGCAGTGAGCACTACGCTGCTGGCTATGCGGTACTGGGTGCCCAGGATCAGGTTATTATTTTGTGCTGAGGACCCGCGTGCCTTTGCAGAGCGTTTCCACTTAGCCCAGCGCTCGAGGGAGAGCGCTGAGGCTCTGATCTTCTACAACCTTGCTATCGATTGCATGCCTATGTGGTCAGGTACGCCCGCTATTAACCCAGAAAGCCTCTCACAGATCAAAGCCCGCATCTTTGCCATGCCTTGGATTCGACTGATAAAGTGAGCATTTATATTAACATTGACTGAGCAATGACTTTGTTGTTCCATTTCCATTTGTATACTATGGAGTATCAGTTGAGTCTTGTAAACCCCCTTCATGCTGTGTGTGCAGTGTGCAGGAGCATTTTGACCGCCTGGTCAATCAACTAGAGAAGAAGTATCACCGTGCTATGAACCGCATCAGCATGGACAACCAACTCATGATCAATCATAAGGACTTCCCACATATAACCCTGCCACCAAAGGAGCCTGAACATGTACCAGAAAGAGGTGCGCTTGTTTATCTACTGAATCAAAATGGAAAGGTAAGGTGTATTTCAATCCAATATCTAGCATCATATACTGTATATTCTAAACACATCTGCAGGGTTGGCGTCTGTCCCAGACTATCCCTTCAAAGAGAACAAAGCTTCTTTTGTCTGTAAGACCTTGCTGACTAGACCAGAGGTGGTCCATTTATTGGCAGTAGTTTGGGATGAGTGCAGCAAGGTGACAAGCTTGTGTCTGTTTGATGTTACCTTGACCAAGGCTGAAGACCTAGAGCGCTTTGAGCGGATTCAGTCTCAGAGACATGCAGAGGTACTAGGACAACTTTTTCTGTCTTTTACAACAATTATTTTACAAAACTAGATTTAAAAACAGGTCTCTCAAAACATTAGAGAATATAATAAGGCCAAATTTCTTTAAATCTGACGAATACGTACACTGCTTTAATTAGGCATGCAGAATCTTCATATATTACTCAAATTGCTTACAAAAAAACTTGATTCAAGGAAGACCATTAAACAGACCATTCTATCCTTAATTTAATTCGATTTCATTTATTCCATCTTCCATTGGGTTAAAGACTTTCTCCTTAACCCAAACACGTGTCATTGTTTTGTTCAAGAGTAATAATACTAGCTGCAGCTGACATAATATAACAATGTGTTCATATGGTAGCTGAAACATACAGGTACTTCAAGGATTTATGCAGAACAACTGTCTGTGACACAAGCAAAGCAGTGAGCTCTCTTCCTCTCCAGGTAAACACCTTCCTGCGAGACACATGGTCGACCACGCTGTGTGAAGCCATCCGTTCCCACCTGAAAGACATAGGCCGTGGCTGGTATAACCTGGAACAGTCCGACTGGGACTTTTACCTGATGTCCAAACTGTACAGGCTCATGCAAGTTGTGCGTTACAACCAGCAGGACTCACTGCGCTTCCTGGTGCAGCACTCACTGCTCAGCCTGGCTGAGTTCCTCTTGGGCGCGTGTGAAAGTGCACTGGTATGTCCTCAGGACCTGGTGTGGGGAAACAATCTCATCGCCAGCCCCTACAAGTAGGAGGGTTGTAACATTTACCATGACTTCGTCTCTTGTGACTGCATGCCATTTTACAGTGTGTTACATAATGAGTTGCTATTTCTATTTAGGCCCAAGAGAAACACTGTCTTTCTGGTGGACTTGGTTCTTGATAAGACCGGGGCTCATTACAACACTCCACTAGAGAGCTTTGAGAACTGTGTCCTTGACCTATTTGACAAGGGCATTCTGGCCACACACAGGATACGACAGCTGGACAAGGTCAGGTGGTACCCATCGCGTCCTACGCCACACCAGACACAACAACATGACTTATGGCAGTTATGAACTTTGCCTCTCTTCTCTATTTCATGGCAGTTTGTGATGAAGAGGTTGTTATTTGGTGACGTTCTCGTCCTGGAGTCAGTATTTCTGTGTGAGCCAGACGTGTGTGAGCTTAGAGAGAAGATCCGCGTATCTCTGCGCCAAGCCACCATACCCCTCAGAGCATATGCTGCTGAGTATAAGAAATACTTGGAACTTCACAACTCAGACATTGAAACGCTCCTCAGGTAAGTACCAGGAATTTGTCTTTGTAATAATAACTGCAGACTGGAGAATTTCACATCATCATTGGTATATATTGATGTTGGCAGATTCATGGTCTTTCACTAATTTGTCTCCTCATGAAGATGATACACATCTTTATAAAAGAAAAGAGTCCCCCTTTAATAAAAAAGTACAACCATTTAGTTTATTTAACATTTATTTATTTATTCTTCAGCCTGGGCAAACAGGGGGACCAAACGGCCCAGGAGATGAAGAAAATGGTTAACGATCACCTCAAGGAGGCAGAACGGCTGGATCTATCGCTGCCCTCTTCCATTGACATTGGTGCCTTCACCGTCAAAGTGGATTCTGTGCGCCAGACTGTATCTAACAAAAAAAGGGCTCTTGCTAAAGCAGTCCTAGACCGCCTTGCCATTAAGTTGCGTAAACAAGTTGACAAGGCAAGTCCTAAGAGCAAATACATGTGTTAGTTTCAGCTTTCATTTTGAGGATAACTTTAATTTCTTCATAATGTAGAATTCATAGAACCCCTGTTTATAAACTTAAATACGCTTTGTGTTCCATTGTGTTTACGTATGTGTTTCCAGGTATGTGAACAATACAAAGCTATCACAGAGAAGCTGTATATCAAGCCTGACAGCATCGAGGAGCTGGCAGAACAGAGAGACTGGATGAATCAAATTCCCAACGAACTCAAGACTCACAGGGTACAGATGGGGGCAGAATGAACACACATTACTGTTTTAACTGTTTCAACATGTTTGTCTGTTTCAACACATAATTGTCATCACATCTAATTTGTTCAATCTGCCCACAACAGGATTTTCTAACAAAGACCCTGTCAGACTATAAGATATTTGAAGAGTTCTTCTACAGCCTTTCAAATGAGGACTTCAACAGAAAGTATGCACACACACATCTACAATCCATGCAATTATTTACGCTCGTCCCTTATGAGTGAAATACATTGTATTTATTATCACTGTTTACGCAATTAATACCAACAAAATTGTGTGCTGACGTAAGCAGATATCTTATTACAGAATATACTAACATGAACCAGTATGGGGCAATGTAGTCTTTAAAATAGATTATAACAGCATCACAAAATAGTAATTGGAATATCTTTTGCAAATTCTATTGAGCAGCTTTTACTGACATATTATATTTTCATTCAAATGTAAAAAAAAATGTTTATGTTAAATCTGCAGTATGCAATACATTGTACGATATTTTTGTTAGAAATTTGCTCAATACAAAATTAGTAAAAACAATACAATATATAAAAAAAATTAAATAAAAAAATAATAATAAAAAAATACCACCACTCATGTTACATTCATCATCCCAACCCTCCAATCACAAACAAACATCGGGAGTCCCATTCCCACCATCCCCCCCCAAAAAAAACCAAAAAAAACAAGGACCTCAGACCCGCTCCCCAGCCAATCTCAGTCAGAGAATGGAACCCTGAAGATATTGACAGGAGCCTACACACCAACATACCCCAGACCCCCAAGGATGTAGCACCAGGAGCACATCACTGAACACAGACTCCGTGTGAATCTATGATGTATTTAATAACAAAAAATTAGAAGCAGGGAAATGTTTGCTCTCATATTTTGCTCTGTGTAGGTGGGAAGCCATTGTGTGGCCTCATATGTTAATGACACAGATTGAGGAAGTTGTATCCACGCACCAAGAAAATGAAGAGCACTTCCACACAGTCCATTTGGCCAACCAGATTACCCTTGCGGATCAACTGGACAATTTGCAAGTCAGTTGTTCTACAGTTTTCCCAAATCTGTTCATAACGATGTGAATAAGTGCATGTTAAAATGCTAGTAAGAACATTTTTATATTTCTATATAGATCTGTCAAATATAAATTAATGTATCTTAGTGGTTAGGATTCTGGCTGGTTCATATGCCAGAATCTGGAAGAAACTTCCTTCCACTCCCAAACATTCATACATACAAACATATATTGGTGACCACCATACCGTAGTATTCAGTTTTAGCACATATGCTTTAGTGATGGCTGCTGATCACTGCTGCTGTTTACAGATGCTGGTCAGTGGGTTTGCTGCCTACGACGACATTAGTCGGGCACAAGAGAGAGCCAACGAGGCAAAACGTGTGGCTAAGCAACTAAAGGAATGCCAGGCGATGGCGCAGAGCTACAACAACAGAGAGCGTCTCTTTGATATACCCGTCATAAATGTAAATGAAAAGAACAATATAATGCATAACAGCATTTTTCAGGGAAATACACTTTGTTCTTTTTTCTTTCTATTTCTTTGTATAATATGGTGTTATATGCCACAGTATGAGCATCTATACAAGATGGCCAAAGACTTTCAGCCTTTTGGGGATCTTTGGGTCACCACATCTGACTGGATGCAATGGCAAGAGAGCTGGCTCCATGACCCCCTATCGCTCATCGACCCACAACAGCTGGAGCACAATGTGAACAATGCCTTCACTACCATGCACAAGTGTGCCAAACAGTTCAAGGAATTCCCCAGTGAGTGGCGGTGTACAGACTTTGAATTCGAGCTGTGAGAAAGCATTGCGCTCATGTTAGCGAGCTCGTCTCAGCTAAGCTATCTACCTCCTTGTCCCTGTGCAGACTGCCAGGAGGTGGCGGATGTAATCCGCCTCAAGATCGACAACTTCCGTCCCAACATTCCTCTAATCCAGAGCCTGCGGAACCCGGGCATGAAGAGCCGCCACTGGCAGGAGCTGTCTGAGAGCATCCAGGTGAACGTCAAGCCCAGGGACGACCTTACTCTGACGCGCTGCTTGGAGCTGGGCCTGGACAAACACATAGAGCAGATATCCCAGGTGGCCGAGGCTGCAGGGAAGGAGTACACCATCCAGCAGGTACGGGTAACAGACCCACCAGTGTGGCTTGCTCTATTGCATTGTGACAAACAGCCAGCTTTTGAAACATCCTCTCTCCATCCACATAGGCTCTGGATAAGATGGAGGGTGAATGGAGCACGGTGCTGTTTGATGTGCAGAGTTACAAGGAGACAGGCACTTACATCTTAAAGAGCACAGATGAGATCTCCCAGCTGCTGGACGACCACATGGTGACAACTCAGAGCATGGTCTTCTCTCCCTACAAGAAGCCCTTTGAGGAACGCATCACTACGTGGGACAAGAAGCTCAAGATAGCCCAGGCACATACATATACACACATGCCCGCGCGTGTGTCCACGTGATGACGTCTCAAATATCAGTCGCTTATGCTTATATGTTGTGTTGCTTCCCTCTGGTGGTGGTTACAGGATGTGCTGGAGGAGTGGCTGATGTGCCAGCGCGCATGGCTCTATCTGGAACCCATATTCAGCTCTGAAGACATCAACCGGCAACTTCCCAAGGAAGCGAAGGAGTATCGGTCCATGGAGCGCGTCTGGAGGGAAATCATGAGCGACAGCTTCAACAACCCCAAGGTCAGCGACCCACAATGAATACAGTTAGTTAGATAGTAACGGGGCACTGTGCAGATGTTTTCTGTATGTTTATTCTCCAGGTTCTGGACCTGTGCACAGCTGGCCTGCTTCAGAATCTGAAAAAATCTAACAATCAGTTGGAGTGTGTCCAGAAGGGCCTTAGTGCATACCTTGAGACCAAACAATCAGCCTTTCCCAGGTACAACCAACCGCCACAACACATTCAATGACGGCCCCTTGAAACCATACAGGAGCTAGTAACAGTAGCATATTGTTTTATTTGTTACAATCTTTTCAGCTTGTTTGTTACAAATACGTTTGGCTAAACAACAGTCCTAATAATGTTTGGCTGCATGCTAAACGAGTTCACCTTAAAAAGCACCTTGCTAGTTTTATATTATGTCAAATTTTTTATGGAAATTGATTAGCTTTAACAAAATATTGTAGTATTCTACTTTTAGTAATTATGCAAACCAAAAGCAAAATATACTTTTGTTAGCTGATATATTTTTTGATGCTTTCGTTTAGGTTCTACTTCCTGTCAGATGACGAGCTGCTGGAGATTCTGTCCCAGACTAAAGATCCTACCGCTGTTCAGCCTCACCTCCGCAAGTGCTTTGAAAATATTGCTCTGGTTCGTACTGGACGAAGGTTTAAAAGCTCAGTATTGGAGGACCTATTAAGGGCCAAGCAGAGGGGATACAGGGTCCTAATACACTGAATATCCCTAATACACCGCGGAGCTCAGTGGAGTTTCTAGGACAAGGACTATTCTGTCATTATGAAATATTTTATATTTTAAAAAGGGGATGCAAAACGCATAGTTATGTTGATCTAAAAATAACAATTGTCATAGTGTTACTAACAGCACTGTATATATACAGTATATATAGAATACAGTACAGTTCTGAAATATATTTTATTTAATCATGAACAACATGTGCACTTTCAGTATTTCAGTATATTGTGGGAAGGAGGTCACCAGAAGGTCAACAGAACAAGATTGCTTTAAGTGTTTAATGTCATGTGTTGCATGATCGTAAGTGATTTGAGCACTGTACCGTGTTGTCCCACAGCTACGCTTCCAGGCAGATGGTCAAATCACACATATGTACTCCTCCGAGGGAGAGGAGGTGATGCTGTTTGATCCCGTGTGGCCCAGCGGTAACGTGGAGGACTGGCTGAAGGAAGTGGAGTTGTCTATGAAGGCCAGTCTGAGGGATAACATTGAGCGCTCCCTCAAAGTCTACCCCGAGGTCTGGACGCTGTCTTGTATCCATTCCACACAGGATATGAATGGTCAACACCGATGGCCGTAATGTGTTTTATTTTCTATTCAGTGCATTGAATTATAAAATAATAATTTAACGGTTTATTCGTTCTGTGTGTTCCTGTCGCTTATCCAGAAACCACGTACAGAGTGGGTGTTATCGTGGCCTGGCCAAGTGGTAATTGCTGGCTGTCAGGTCTTCTGGACGTCGGAGGTGTCTGAGGCTCTGAAGAAGGGTGACCTGGCCAGCCGCCTGTACCCCCAGCTCCAGAAACAGGTCAAACCACCTAATGTCCCCAATGAGAAAGCCCTCATCAATAGCGAAGGCGGTGATACCAGCGGTATAGTCACTCACAGTGCATGTCGTGCCCTGCTTTGTGCAGCTGGATGACCTGGTGTGTCTGGTGAGGGGAAATCTGTCGCGCATGCAGAAAGCCGTGCTGTCTGCCCTCATCGTCATCGAGGTCCATGCTAAGGATGTGATTGCTAAGCTGGTGGAGCAGGGGGTGTCCAGCGTGAATGACTTTGAGTGGATCAGCCAGCTCAGGTTACACCTAAAGCGAATACTTTTTAACAACTAACTATGTTCCGGAAACATCTATCACATCAACCTATAATTGGCAATGCCACAGAACCCATATGACACGCATATTTCACCACTTAATGTACTCTACTAGCTTGTTTCTTTACCTAATCACCGCCAACTAGCTAATACATAGCACTAGTGTTCGGACGATTAGTCGACGTAATTGAGGTCACCTGGCTTTTAGAATTAGTGCACACATTTTGTGATGATGATTTGTGAAGATGATTTGGTTGGGACTGATAAGCTTGAGGTTGCACTAATGTTTCGGTATTCCTGAAATTTATTTAATTTCACTTAATTTTGTGCTAAATCTATAATGCACTCAATTATTTTTTAACAAGCTCTTGCAGATTTAATATCAATTAATTAATTAATTAATTATATATATATATATATATATCTCATTTTATATATATTTTACATTCAAATATTAAAACCATTTAAAGGTAGTCAATGATTGCAACACAATACACTTAGTGAAGTTAAGCAAATATCTGCTAATGGTCTGCTAGCTGCACATTCTCTGTACATGCTGAAAACTATAATCTAGTGCTTCTACACTGCCCTGACTTTGTAATAAGGAACACAAAGTGGTGCAGGCTGCACAACACTATGTGTTACCAATGTGGGTGACACAGATTCTGAGGGAGCACACTATGGTATCGACTGGATTTCTATATTATCAACAATGTAGTTATCCGATTAATCGGAAAAAAGAATCGATAGATTAATCGGCTAATCGAAAAAAAGAATCGGTAGATTAATCTACCAAAAAAATAATCGTTTGGTACAGCACTACATAGCACTGTTGCTGGCATCACGTGGATAGAGGACAGATGTGAGAACACCTCTGTCATTATCTAATTGTATTGGTATTAATACAAATAATAAACTTGTCTATACTCTGATTGTGAAATATTCTATATAAATTATATATTATTGTATATATATTATATAAATATTCTGCACTAGTAGATATCGAGTATGACTTGTTGCAGATATTACTGGACCAAGGATGACTTGTATGTTCGAGCTGTGAATGCGGAGTTCCTGTACGGATACGAGTACCTGGGTAATTCTGGACGTCTCGTGATCACCCCTCTGACTGACAGGTAGCCCGCCGCGTGTTACGGTTAGCCGCTCGTTCAGCTGCCGCCTCCAGCTCTCTTCAATGGGAGCACCCCTTTGATCTGCTAGGTGCTACCTGACGCTGACCGGAGCGCTGCACCTCAAGTTCGGAGGGGCCCCCGCGGGACCAGCCGGCACGGGGAAGACGGAGACCACCAAGGATCTGGGGAAGGCTCTGGCCATCCAGACGGTGGTGTTTAACTGCTCCGACCAGCTGGACTACATCGCCATGGGCAAGTTCCTCAAGGGCCTGGCCAGGTCAGTGACGTTTAACAGTACCTTAAAGATGGATTCAGCGATTGTACGCTAATACGCACGTAGTCAAATTCAGTGAATGTCCACTCACGGTCTGCTACAGTAGCTGTTTGTTCTGAAAACAAATCCTTGGCTGGCTGTGTAGAAACACCTGGTTTGGTTTTCAAAACAACACTATCTCTCCAACGTGGGGGTGGAGCTTATGACGAAGCAACCTATGCAATTGAAGTGTTTTTGTTTTGAACGAGGTCAAATGTCAACGATCTTCTCCAGCATCCTGACTCCCCCTGTAACGTTAACGGAATAGCACCCTTCCATTATTGTCTTTTCATCATGACACCAATGGCCTTTATTTGGTTAGAAGTGACTTCCACATTACCTTTCAGCTCGGGGGCTTGGGCCTGCTTCGATGAGTTCAATCGCATTGACGTGGAGGTGCTGTCTGTGGTGGCGCAACAGATCACCACCATCCAGAAGGCCCAGGTGGACAGGGTGAGCGCAGGCACACAGGCACACAGATGAAGCGATGTCCAGCACTCAGCTAAAACGCGTCCCCGCCGGTGTCTGTCTGTAGGTACCGCGATTTGTGTTCGAAGGCACAGACATTCCTCTGGTGCCGTCCTGCGCCGTCTTCATCACCATGAACCCCGGCTACGCAGGCCGCACGGAGCTGCCCGACAACCTCAAGGTCCTTACTCAGGCTGGATTGTGGCAAGTTGCTGCCAGGCGAGAGGCGTCACTCATGGGCTTCACAGGCGTGTCTCTGTCTTCAGGCCTTGTTCCGTCCCGTGGCCATGATGGTTCCTGACTACGCCATGATAGCTGAGATCTCGCTCTACTCGTTCGGGTTCAACGATGCCAAAGTCCTTTCCAAGAAGATCACCACCACCTTCAAGCTGTCCTCTGAACAGCTGAGCTCCCAGGTGGGGTCCTAGAGTGTGTGTGTGTGTGTGTGTGTGTGTGAGAGATCAAAAACCATTTAACGGTACACTCCTCAATTCAAACCAGCATTTTGTTAGTATTGAGGAGTGTTTTGTACTCTAGTCTGCAAAGTATATGAAGACAAGTGAATTAGAATGTTATGTTAATGTGCTTAATTTAGGTAATTTTTACATTACATTATTGCAATATTATGCTGAATTAAAACACATTTACATATGAATTACATTGACCTTCTCATGCAGGACCATTATGATTTTGGCATGAGGGCTGTGAAAACTGTGATCTCAGCAGCAGGAAACTTAAAGCGAGCGAATCCTGACATGAATGAGGTGACATAAAATTCCTGCTTTCCAAATTGCCAAAAGGTTTTAAGAAAAAACACTGGGGTAAAGTTTGAACACATACAGGAGCACTATGAATGCCTGTAATTCTTCAACACTCCACTTGACCCCTCAGGAGTTGATCTGCCTTCGAGCCATTCAGGACGTCAATGTGCCCAAGTTCCTCCAGGACGACATGAAGCTTTTCAATGGCATCGTGTCCGATCTCTTCCCCGGCATCCAGAAGCAGGCCATCGACTACGGAACACTGGAGGAGTCCATACGGAACACGTGCACCCAGATGAACCTCATCGACGTGGAAGGTGAGCGCATACACACGCGCAGCTTGTACCCGTCACGCCGTCCTAGAGAGTGTATGTGATCAAAAACAATTTAAAGGTACACTCCTCAATTCAAACCAGCATTTTGTTAGTAATGAGGAGTGTTTTGTACTCTAGTCTGCAAAGTATATGAAGACAAGTGAATTAGAATCTTATGTTAATGTGCTTAATTTAGGTCATTTTTACATTACATTATTGCAATATTATGCTGAATTAAAACACATTTACGCTGAGTGCCGTGACGCACGCTTGTCTCGTGTCGCCCCCGTGTCCATCAGGGTTCATCACAAAGTGCATTCAGCTGTACGAGACAACGGTGGTCCGACACGGCTTGATGCTGGTGGGACCTGCGGGGTCAGGAAAAACCAGGGTGAGACCCCACCACATCCCGCTATATTGTGTTGATGTGTCTGATAGCTCACAGTTAAAGTGTAACTGCACCCCCCGCTCTGAGCCTGACTCCACCCACTACAACTTTGAAAAATGCTTCAAGGAGCTGAGTGAGGGGAGCTGAGGGGCTTACAGGGGGACCCCTATTAACATTAACGTAATGTGAATTTGATGACGTGTGAGTGTACTAAGTGAAAACCAGCCAGGTCCTAGGGCGATTTTTAACGGATATGACGTGCAGTTCTGTTTTCAGCACAGAAAATGCAGATTTCTATAAAAACTGAAATTTTGTGTCTCGTCACAGATCAGTTCTATTACATCGTTTACAGCTCAAAAAACACGTTTTAGGGTGCCGTTACACTTTAACAGTGTATTTCACCTGGTTGATAAGTGTTCCTCTGGCAGTGTTATGAGGTTCTAGGAGCAGCTATCACAGCGCTGAAGGGCCAGCCTTCTGTGAGCGGCGGAGTGTATGAGCTGGTTCAGACGGATGTGCTCAACCCCAAGTCTATCACCATGGGACAGCTGTATGGAGAGTTTGACCTGCTCACGCACGAGTGGTGAGGCCATGCTTACCTCATTTGATGTAGCATTCAAATGAGCACTTGTGATGCAACACAACTAAAACACATTCAATAAGATGTATTTCAAAAAGGTAAGGTACTGTATAGATAGATATACAAACATTATGTATATTTGAATGAGTAAATGTCACGGCGTAGGCAGGGAGGACCCAAAAAGCACAACAGACAGGTAGGCTACAGATGGTTTATTCAACTCAAAAATACAGACGGACACACGCATCATTGCCTGATGTTTATGACCACTAATATTCTTCTTTGTGAAAATGTCGTCCATCAGATTAGTTGTAACTGGTTAGACTTACTGGCAAAATAGACTTCATTAAGCTCAGGTTCTGCTGTCCATTGACCCAAACTGATTGTGTCCTTGGCGATATACAATGAGATTAAAGGCAGGGTTAGTCATTCTTACTACAGAGGTAACGGTAATCTAGTGAAATGTGAAGAGATATTTGTTGAATTTGCCAAAAAGTGTATTAGCTTACAATTAGCTTGCAACAGCTAACTTTAATATACAGTATATCTATCACATGCACACTGTAATGTATATTAGCATTGTAGCATCAATAAAGACAACAACACAATAAAGTGAAACAGACTAACAATGCCAAATGCTAACACGCGCTCCGGCCTCCTGATCGCCCTCTGCAGGACAGACGGCATCCTGTCAGCTCTAGTGCGTGGGGGGGTGTCCTCCATGAACAATGACAAGAAGTGGTACATGTTCGACGGACCTGTGGACGCCGTGTGGATCGAGAACATGAACACAGTACTGGACGACAACAAGAAGCTGTGCCTCAGCTCAGGGGAAATCATCAAACTCACCGATGTCAGGAACCCTCCGTGCATCCCAGGCGTTTGTGTGTTTTTAACGATACGTGGGTTCAAGTTTCTTTGTCTTGCAGGACATGACCCTGATGTTCGAGGTGCAGGACCTGATGGCGGCCTCCCCGGCCACAGTGTCCCGTTGTGGGATGGTGTACCTGGAACCCAGCATCATGGGCCTCACGCCCTTCACTGACAGCTGGCTGCAGCAGCTGCCCGAGTTCATCAAGCCCTTCAGGGAGCAGCTGTGCTCCCTCTTCAGCCGTTTCCTGCAGGTAACACGTGGCTTCCTGAGCGGGGGGGCTAGAGGGAGCCTGTATGGGAGAGGAGAACGCAATAGTGCGCTTCTGTGTCCGCAGGACTCCATCACATTTGTGCGTCAGTCAGTGAGGGAGGTGATCGCATCCACCAACAGCAATCTGACCACCAGTATGTTAAAACTGATGGACTGCTTCTTCAAGCCCTTCGTCCCCAGAGAGGTGTGACACTCACACACAGTGAAGATGTTTAGAGCAATGACCCCTTGCTACTACAGTATGATGGTGCATATGAATGCCATTAACATACCATGGACTAAAGCCCTAGTATACAATGGTTGTTATGCCAGTCAATCAAACAGCGTATTTGCCAAAGAGTCTTTCTATTTGCGTGTACATAGGGTGAGAAGCCTCCTCCCGAAGAGAAACTGATGCGTTTGCCAGAGTTGATTCAGCCCTGGTTTGTGTTCTCTCTGGTCTGGAGTGCCGGAGCAACAGGTGACACTCAAAGCTACCAGCGATTCAGTGACTGGCTCCGAAACAAGATGGCAGAGGAAAAGGTCAGGTCATCTCCCTCCCACAGATAGGGTTCTTATAATATCTATATGTGTATGTTTGCATATTTATACGTGCTTATTTGTTCTTATTAGCTAGCTTTGACATTAAGCTTACACATTTCAGTTTGATACTGTAGTAAGACAAGCCATTACATGTGGAATGAAATGTGAAACAAAGCAGATTTGCTTGTAACCACATGTATTTGTTGTCCAGATTGATTTGTGTTTCCCTGAGAATGGCCTGGTGTATGACTACATGCTGGACGATGCTGGGATCAGTAACTTAAATGACTGCTCCACGGACCTACCCAAACAAAGGAGAAAGGTAACTGAAGAGACGCTTGATGTTATATGGCCATCCATGCAAGGCAACATGCTGTTGTTCATGGTCTCACCGTGTGTGCATTAGGTCCAGTGGGTCAGCTGGATGAACTCTGCCCCTGGCGTGGTAATCACCCCTGACATGAGCTACGCCGATATCATTGTGCCTACCCCTGACACAGTTAGATTTTCCTATCTGATGGACATGCTGCTGTGCAGTAAGAAGCCCGTAAGTTGACTCAACTGTCTTTTCATACATGAGCTGCACTAGTACAATCCAGTACCTACACAAATGATACACTGGTCAATATGTGTTTGGACTGAAAGCAGCCATATGAAAACCATTGTTTGGGTTTAAAGCCCCCTCCCACACCGGCGACACATTCCCCGGCAATGCTGTTAGGCCTACACTGTTCCTTTAGTCAGGTGTAACCAGACCATATTCACTTCGTGGATATGGTCTGGTAACGCTCCATTGGGAAGTGTTTGCAGTCGTCGCCTCCTACCTCTGGTTAATGTTGAAACTATTGGGCAGCATTTAACCAATCGGCGTTGCTGCAACTGTTTTGATCACCTCATCTAGCTCTACCACCATTTAGAAACATGCTTGAGCATCTCACTGCCCCACCCTGATTGGTCCGCCAGCAGGATAGCTGTGAAAACGCTAATGCAAACAGGGGTTCCACACTATAATCTCAGTGAAAACAATTGAGCTGAGAGCAGCAGTCGAACAGACCCATCTCCTTACATCTGCCCACACTTCACAGAGAGTTGCATTTCAAAAGATATGTATTAGCTCTCATTCATAAGTCATAAAATAATTTGTACCTGCTTGCATTTGGTCTGGTCAAGGTTCTATGTATTGGCCCGACCGGCACAGGAAAGACCCTGACTATATCAGATAAGCTGTTGAAGAACATGACAGATGAATACATCACACACTTCCTCATGTTCTCTGCCTGCACCTCCGCCAACCAGACGCAGGATTACATCGACAACAAACTGGACAGAAGGTACACCAGCCTGTTGCATGGAACACGTCCCTAATAATAATAAGAGATGGTCACTACAGCACAAGCTGTGTGTGTGTCTGTGTGCCAGGCGTAAAGGTGTGTTTGGGCCTGCACTGGGAAAGTTTTTCATCTTCTTCATTGATGACGTCAACATGCCCATGTTGGAGACCTATGGCGCTCAGCCTCCCATTGAACTGCTCCGACAATGGATGGACCACAAAGGCTGGTACGACAGGAAGCAGATAGGTGGGTAACGAACATGTGAGAACCTGACCCTGTAATAGACACACGTTAGCTTATTGTAAATGTGCTGCATATTAATATACTAATAATAATACATCATAAATGAAAGGTTGTCACTCCAGCAATACAACTCATATAGCAAGTACCTAACATCATGGAGTGTCCCGAGAAGTTTTGTCTACTATTGTGGGTCATGAGTATAAAACAGTGGAGAACTCAGGAAGATTTTATTTGACAAATCAAATTCAGCAATGTCTGCAGAGAGAACTGTCTGCAGAGAGAACTGACTTCCAACACAGAAAGCACATCCTATGAATTGACCAGCCCTTTGTGGCCATCCCATAACACATACATACATACATATCTATTGATCAGCGTATGATCTGCAAGTTGGCGGTTTAGTTCTAAACTAAAGTCCAGCTGTAAAGAAGATGATTAAACACCTCTATGTAACATATCACTCTAAAGAGGCATATATAGTTGGACCTCTAAACTGAATGACTTCTTCCCACACATAGTATTATTTATGTATAGTATATTGTATTGTATACTATTAGCCCTAATATGAAAAATAATAAACCAGCATGTCTAATTAAAATAGAAATAATAAAAATGATGTGTAAGTTTCCACCACACTACCCTCCCCAGCTTACATCATTGACTGTACGTGTAAGTAACTACTGTGTGAAGTGACCAAGAGTGATTGCTCCCTTGTACCCTTCAGGCGTGTTCAATACACTGGTGGACATCAACTTTGTGTGTGCCATGGGACCCCCGGGGGGGGGCCGCAACCCCATCACCCAGCGCTTCACCCGCCATTTCAACATTGTGTCCCTCACGGAGATGCAAGACGACAGCATGAAAAAGATCTTCTCCACCATTCTGGGTAGCTGGATGGGTGAGTCTGACGCCTTGCTCTAACAATGACACTTCCAAAGCCCTTGGTTCCCGTCCAGGACAATGTTTACCCCCGTTTCCATCAGGTGTCCAGCCAGCAATCCAGCCGCTGAATGAGCCGCTTGTAGATGCCACCATTAAAGTCTACTCCACCATTAGCTCCCAGCTCCTCCCGACACCAGCCAAGTCCCATTACACCTTCAACCTCCGAGACTTGTCCAAGGTCTTCCAAGGCATCCTCATGGCTGAGGCTGTGAACGTAAAGGTATACTCACATTCAGGGAGATCACTCGTGGCGATGTCCCTGGTTTTGAGATAATCTCCTATTGTTCTCATTTTGGTCTTTAATCAAACCTTTTAATACCTCATTTTCTTTCCTTTGTATATTTGTTCTGGGGCAATATGACTGTAACATACAATAATAATCTGTTCCCATGGGACTAATCCATAATTAACATGTAATCAGAGCCCTGTCATTGCGAGCGCCTGTAGGACAGTGTGCAGCTGCTGCGACTCTGGTACCACGAGAGCTGCCGGGTGTTCCAGGACCGCCTGGTGAATGCCGAGGACAGGGACTGGTTCGACCGACTACTGAGGGACCGCATCCAGGAGTTTGACTGCAGCTACGATGAGGTTATTCCCTACCAGCCTATTCTCTATGGAGACTTCATGGTCCCAGACGCTGACAAGAAGGTCTACGCACTCATAGAAGACAAGGAAGAGGTTTGACGACAACACATTTACACAAACGTACTTCCCATTTGTATTATTATTATTATTATATTATTACCGATTAACTGCAAGTCACTAATTCCATAAGGGACAACAATTTATAGATATACATACCTTGGTGGTGTTATAGAGCCCCAGAAATCACATTTGTCTGTTTATGTTTATGAAACACAGGTGGGCATTGAAAGCCCACTTGGTTGTGTATGAGGAAGGTCTCTCCACTGTTAAGTAGCACGCCCCCACTCTGGTTGTGCTTTCAGTCTATCAAACTATACCATTGTTTTTGTAACAATGTCAAAGTGAATTTCAGATGCAAATCAAGGAATGTCCCTTTGTATAGTGATCAAATACATAGTAAAATGAATGTAACACTTACATTCATATTGTTTTGTATTATGTCTCAGTGACAGGTAGATATTAACTATTAATATCTCATATATCAAATATAATGTATCTATAGTTATATTATTATTATTATTATTATTATTATTATTATAGTTATATTACTATTCAAGCCTGCTATGACATGTCTGGTATTCTCTAGTTGACCAGCGTAATGCAGCAGTACCTGGATGACTATAACCAAATCAGCACCACCAAGATGAACCTGGTTCTCTTCAAAGACGCCGTCCAGCATGTGTGCTGCATCAGCAGGATCCTACGCCAGCCCCTGGGCAACGCACTGCTGCTGGGAGTGGGTGGCAGCGGGCGCCAGTCGCTCGCCAAGCTGGCTTCACATATGTAATGCATGTGTTTGTCTGCCTTCCACACATGTATCTGTAGTGGACCATTCATGCTTTGCTATGCTCAACTTGTTAGCAATCTATCAACTAGATATGCTATTAATTAGTAAGGCTAGATAATGTTACTTACATTTCTAGCACTGCAGCCTGCAAACTGCTAGTGTGACTGCTAGTGTGACGATAATGACAAGAGATGTCATCACATGTTGAAGCCATGTGATAATGCATTATAATGCAGTTCCTCTACTGGCCAGCAGTAGGCTTCAAACAACAGGGCAAAACTTTAGAAGAATGGATATTTGTGGAAATGACAGAGTCTCTCTTGACAAATACAGTCAATTGTTTCCCAAGAGAAGTCAAGGTCTCAGTATCTAAATGCACATCTTGTGGTGGTAAATGTGCCCTAATAGAGGCACTATGTATAACCCTGATTTGCTGACGTTTAATCTGTGCACCCTCAGGTCTGAGTATGAATGCTTCCAGATTGAGCTGTCTAAGAACTATGGCACCACCGAATGGAGAGAAGACATTAAGAGCATAATGATGAAAGCTGGCCTGCATAACCAGCAGATCACCTTCCTCTTTGTAGACACACAGGTAAAGAGAATGGCCCCTCAGCTAGCTGTGTACACATCACACATACTGATTCATGACTCATGATATCTTGAGCCATGTGAGGCAGCAATACGAACATTGAACCACCCCTCTTCCCTGTACTCCTAATTGACCAGATCAAGAGCGAGTCCTTTCTGGAGGACGTGAACAGCATATTGAACTCTGGGGACGTCCCCAACCTGTATACAGGGGATGAGCTGGAACGCATCCTGAATGCTATGAAGCCGGTGATCCAGGAAATTGGCCAGCAGCCTACTAAAGCCAACTGCATTGCTGGCTACACCAGGAGGGTCCGCAGCAACATCCATACCGTACTCTGCATGAGGTTAGCACGGGTTTAGTCGGACCAAAGACATTAAAGTGTAACTGCACCCTAAAACGTGTTTCTTGAGCTGTAAACAATGTAATAGGATTGGTCAGTGATGAGACATATCAACGCTGGTGTTTATATTGACGAAATTCCTGTTTTTATAAGGGGCTGATTGCACAAAGCACCTTAAGATAAGCCTACAAGAGCGGCTGCGGTAGCATAACATTTTTAAATCATAGAGCCAAAGTTAACTTTAACTACAATGCAACAATTTACTAATGCGTTACAGTAAAGAAATATATTTATTTGAGCTTAGTCTACAATAAGTTTCGATAGCTATTTTGTGAAAATAATGATCTGCTTACTGTGACACTTGTCTTGGGAGGGCTGGCTGGGCTGCTGCGAGGGCTGACAGCAGATGTGCTCACCGTATTAAACTCCTCCCGTATGTCCTCATCTGGCTTAATGCAGAACGTTTTGGTGGTTACCTATAGCCATATAATATTTTGTATGGATATTTTCTTTTTCTTTCATTTGTGTATGTATGCATGTATGTACAGTATGATATGTATGTATTGCGTGGATGTATATGTACTTTATGTGAATATTTATATTTTATGTAATGTGTTTTGGGTAAATTTTTTCGTGGATGTTTTTTAAGTGTTGGACCCCAGGAAGAATAGCTATCGTCCAAATGCAAATTAACAAGCAAACAAAAATATAATGCTATAAACAGTAGGCCTATCATTAATTAGGCTTAAACTGAAAGTGCATACATTTTAGATGCAATCTCCTCCGACATTTGCTGTTTACTTTTTGCTGTTATTTGCGGATCAAATTTACTTTTTAATATCAATTTTCTTTTATTGTATTCCTCCAGAAGCTAATTTTTTTTGTCTTATGACCAATTTGGTTTTCTTGTCTTATTTTCTTCCATTTCTTTTTTAGTAGCCAACAAACGTGAAATGAGACTAGTGATAGATATGGCAGGCAGAGTGCAAGCACATGAACACCATGGAAACTGCAGATAATGCAGTCAATTCCTTAACATTCATCCTTGGCTAAGGAAACCTTTTAAAGAAGTATTTGCAACACCGTTGCAGAAGCTTTGTGCAACCGGCCCCAGCATTTTATGGGCTGAACAGATTTTTAACATCATCTGTTAAAAATCACCCCAGGAGGACCTGACTGGTTTTCATCAGTACATTTAGTACGCTCATACATCATCAAATTCAACTGTTAACATTAATGTTAATGGGGTCACACTCTCAACCCCTCCCCTCACTCAGCTTTTTGACAATTTTTTTGTGTCAAGAAGTTGTAGTGGGTAGAGTCAGGCTCAGCGCTGGGATGCAGTTACATCATTTCTCTTATGCATGTGTTTGCTGCCTACAGTCCTATCGGCGAGGTGTTCAGAGCGCGCCTTCGCCAGTTCCCCTCCTTGGTGACGTGTTGTACCATCGACTGGTTCAGTGCCTGGCCAGAAGACGCCCTGTACTCTGTGGCTGTCAGCTTCCTCAACCAGCTGCCCGAGTTAGGCGCTGGGCCTACAGTCATGGACGGACTGGTAAGGCCATTGGCCATGTGACCGTGTGCGCTCGTCTATTTTCATGATTTGACATAAGAAGGCATTCATGTAACTCTCTCTCGCACGCTCCAGGCCAGGATGTGTATGGAGATCCACCAGATGGTTGCCATCAAGTGTCAGCAGTATCTGTCCGAGCTCAGCCGCTACAACTACGTCACACCCAAGAGCTACCTGGAGCTTCTCAGCACCTTCTCTGCTCTCATTGGATCAAAGACGAGGGAGCTGCACAGCGCCTGCATGCGCATGAAGTCAGGTCTAGACAAGGTTAGGCACTAAGAAGGAGGAATAAGGAAGGTTCTGGTCCTATTCTGGTTCCATGATGTAGGCTACTTTAAGCATTTATTAACGGGGGCTACTTTCAGGTTTAACCCTTAACTTCTACATACAGATGTGATACACAAGACTTAACGTGACATTTATATCTGGTTGGCTTGAAAGGTTAGTGCTGTATCCTGATGTGGGTTGTGTTATGTTGTTTACCACGATGAACCATGGTTCATAATGTTCTTCTATATTTTGGGAGTCAGAGCTCAAAATGTTTGAAAACAACTAATCGCCTAATAATAATAAATATAAAATTAAACATTATAGCCGTATTCAGAACAATTAGAATAATATTACTGAAAATGTCAATTGACACAATTGTACATTTACATTTTTACATTTATACTTACGTCTTTAAGTCCCCAAATGGAAGCAGGCATACTGTATGTGAAGGTTTAAACTGTGGGGCTTCAGTTGTGCATCTGGATGTGAGATGTGTTCACACAGAGAGGCTAGTTCATGTGTTAGATGTGTTAGATGGTAACCCTAGTGGCGAGGGATTATATAGGAAACATTAAAGGTTAAATCTATACATTATATCTGCCCAGTCTGTAAGAGATCTGGTCTTATATGTGTGCTGTGTTGTGATGCTGTCCTGTAGCTTCTTAGCACAGCAGAAGCTGTGAGCAAGCTGAAGGAAGAACTGAAGGAGACGAGGCCTCGTCTGGAGGAGGCTGCCAAGGAGACTGAGGTCACCTTGGAGAAAATCAAAGTAAGCGGAAATTCCAAAAAGATATGCTAAGCTTATTTATAGATCAGTATTATAGTATTCATTCTCTAGCTAGGATAACATTATACATACATACATACATACATACTGTACATACAGTACATGCATACATACATTAGGGCTGGCCCCAAATACTTGATTATTCGGGTATTTGTTCATTGGGTATGCATTCCATTTTAAATATGGGCATTCGAGTATTAGTTTTTTCACATTAATCCATATTGTCTCTGTATAAACCCACATGTTAAAAATGTAATTGCTTGTCCCACAATGTGTCATCAACACTCTCTCTGAAAGAAGAGAGCGGGGCTATTCATTCCACACACACTCTTATTGGCTAATATATGCTATGAGTCTTCATAGGTGAGTTGACTTGAAGTTAAAAGCGTTGAATGCTTGCTGTTGTACAGTTGTGCTATTATAAACGGTCCTGCCGTCCGCTTTGATTTTTAACAGGTTATGAAACATTAATTATATATATATCATATATATATATTATAGTTGAGTGTTGGTAATGGTGTTTTTGAGAACGAGTATTCGAATGCTCGTTCAGAAATACCATCAATTATTCGAAGCCTGTAAAATGGTATTCGGGACAGCCCTAACATACATACATTACATTACATACTGTAATGTATATTGTTTTGCCGCTTGGTGACTGTAAGCAGGACACTGACTGCTTCGTCCTTCTGTGTGCTCGTAGAAAGATACGTTGGTGGCAGAGGAGACACGTTCCTCAGTGAAGGCAAAGGAGAACCAAGCTAATGAGACAGCCCTTTTGGCCAAAGCCATAGCTGACGATGCCCAGAAGGACTTGGACAAGGCTCTGCCAGCCCTGGATGAAGCCCTGGCCAGCCTTAAGTCACTCAACAAGAATGATGTCACAGAGGTAAGGCCCATTGTGTTGCAGTTTGATCCTGACTATGTATATATAGCTTATTGTATTCCCAAAATGACAGCTTTCCTTGTGATATGTGTGCGTGTGTGTGTGTGTGTGTGTGTAGGTGCGAGCCATGCAGCACCCTCCTTATGGGGTGAAGCTGGTCATGGATGCCGTATGCATCATGAAGGGCATCAAACCCAAGAGAGTGGCCGGAGATAAGCCCGGCACTAAAGTAGACGATTACTGGGAATCTGGGAAAGCCCTGCTACAGGATCCGGGCAAGTTCCTGGATAGCCTCTTCAGCTTTGATAAGGTAACGGGGACAATACTCTGTATTTGGCTCTACTGTATGCATCACTGATACTGTAATCCTGTTCCTGCCTCTGATCTCTGCAGGATAACATTCCTGATTCCGTCATCAAAATCATCCAGCCCTACATCGATGATGATAACTTCATGCCAGACTCCATCAACAAGGTGTCCAGGGCCTGCAAGTCTATCTGCGAGTGGGTGCGAGCCATGCATACGTACCACTTTGTGGCCAAGGCCGTGGAGCCTAAAAAGGTATGGACACACCTAGAAGCCCCTTGGCCGCTCCATTGTGCACACTGTAACGTCATGCTGAACACAAGTGTGACGCTCCATCTGCATGCTTGTTCAGCTGAAACAAAAAGAAGCCATGGAGGACCTGGCAGCCACACAGGTCATCCTGGACAATGCCAGAGCACAGCTGGCTAAGGTGGAGGAAGGCATTGCCGCCCTGGAGGCCACGTACCAGGCCTGCCTGGCCAAGAGCGACGAACTGGACAAGAACTGTCAGCTGTGTGAGAAACGCCTGGTCCGAGCGAACCAGGTCAGGAGGAGAGAGATGGGTTTACTCATAGCAATTCACCAGCTAGGTATTATGACAGACATGGTTGTGGTGGATGACTGGTGGAAGAACAGTACAAGCAGGCCACTGAAAATATGCTTTTATACTAAATGACTTACATGTAGTGCATGTATATCTATTGTCAATAGATGGACAGGTCATACATCAGCAATTGAAGGCAACCAATATTATGTTAGAATAGTTACAGCATGTTGTCATGTCTACATATCTTCAATCAAACAAAGTTCCTAATAGCCTGAATACTATGTGCCTAATACTAAAGGGAACAACCTAGAGTTGTTTGAGTGCTAGGAGGTGGATTGTGAAGAGGTGTGTCTTGAGTCTCTTGCGGAAGATGGGTAATGTTTCAGCAGCAAATATAAGTATCGGGGTGCATGTCCTGTAGGGGCTAGGCATCTTGGTCAAGAATACAGGAAGGCCCATGACCTTTCACCTGGGAGTTGAACAACCAGACTGTCCTCCCCCAATAGCCAACAACAACATCCTGCTGCTGCTGCTGTTAACAAAGGCTGTGAGTTGATGTTGAACGTGACTTCCCTCAGCTCATTGGTGGACTGGCAGATGAGAAGGTGCGTTGGAAGGAGACAGTCCAGCACCTGGAGTACATGGTCAGCAACGTGTCAGGAGATGTGCTCATGTCTGCAGGATACGTAACGTACCTGGGACCTTTCACTGTAAGTCCTTCTAGACATGTCTCAGCAGACATCTTGTTATTGTTATTAAGAAGACCCTATCTAGATGAATGGGGAGAGAGGCAGGATAATTACACTGTCAATGGTCACAGCCAAAACACTGCATAAAAACACTTTTAAACCTCATCAGGGGCAATATCACCAAAACCTTTTTCACCACAGGTCATACTTCTACAGTGCATGTGCGCAACTGTGCACTTGCGTCAATGCAGCCACATGATTGACTTAATATGGATATAAAGCCGTTGTAAAGCAGATTATTTAGGCCTGTTCCTGTCAGAAGAGAATTGACTCAAGGGAACTGGTACATTGCATTTGTACTATTCAATGTACAGTATTAGTAATACTGCATATTGTTTTAAGCATTCAAGCACATTTACATATTTTTTGTAAATTATATGTGTAAATGTCGATGCTACAGTACATATTGTTTTCTGTAGCATTTTCTAGATGTATCATACATCTAGAAAGTGTAAACGGCTTAGCTAGCCACCAGTATGTCCATGCATGTATCATGGTGCTTGTGTCAGTGTTGGTGCCATTGTATGTGCATCTTCAGGGAGAATACCGTGCAGCCATGGCAGCAGAGTGGCTGCGCTGTTTTAAAGACCTGAATGTTCCACACACGGACAAGCCCAACCTGATCAGCACCCTGGGAGACCCAGTGAGGATTCGCTCCTGGCAGGTCTGAATCAACACGTTTGGTAACCCTTCCGTCAGAAGATACATGGAAGTGTATTGCATTCAATACAACTTGGCAGTGGCGCAGTGAGTGAAATTGCTGGTTTGAACCCCACTGCCTACTAGCGTGTTAAAGGCAGGGTCATTCTTGCTAACTTTCCGAGCTCAAATCAAAGGAAAGCGTAGTCCTATGCTACGGCTTTGTTGATACGAGCGGTATTCGCCACTATGTTTATGTTCCTATTTACGGAACCAGGGCTGTGTGGAAGTATCAGCACAGAGAACGGTAAGATAGCGAAATGCGAGGAGCTATTTGTTGAATGTGACAAAATTGTGTATTAGCTTGCATTTAGCTTGCAATAGCTGACTACAGTATACCTTTAAATAGTTCAAGATGAATCTGGCTGCGCTGTTCCCAGTGGTTGGATGGGGCCTTGCATGGCTGTCACCACCATCAATATATGAATGTGTGTGTGAATGGGTGAAAGTGAGGCAATCCTGTAGAGCGCTGTGAGTGGTCGGAAGGTTAGAAAAGCATAAAGATAAATGCAGTCCATTTATTATTAATTTGGATATTTAACAAATCTGCCTGCATTCCCATAATCATGATGATCTGGTGAGAGAAAGCAGGCAGAATCTTTGTTCCAAATTAATAAATTAAATAATCTGCAGGTTTTTATGACACCCAGATCGTTATGTTATGATTATGAGACAGCGGTCAGAAGATGTATGTATGTACTGATTATCAGCCTCTTTCTACACTCAACAACATTGCCTTGTTTGCTATAATGTGGTGAGCCTGTTGTCTTTTGTGTGTGTGTGTGGGGGTCTACTAGATCAAAGGTTTGCCGAATGATAACCTGTCGGTGGAGAACGGTGTGATTTTCAAGTGCTCTCAGCGTTGGCCTCTGTTCATTGACCCACAGGGACAAGCCAACAAGTGGATCAAAAACATGGTGAGAACACGAGACTAGTGCAAGACCACACTAAAACATCACCTGTGGTTTATAGTTATACCAATTCTAATAAACGCACACTAGGAGACTATGTAAATGGTCCTCCCAACACACTACAGGCCCACACCGTTGACAATATCCATGTTAGCTGTGTGTGACATATACAGTATTTCACTGGCTACCTGCTTTTCTCCCACCAGGAGCGTGACAGTGGCTTGGCTGTTGTGAAGCTCAGTGACCAGGACCTCATCCGCAGTCTGGAGAGAACTATCAGCTTGGGTAGATCCTGCCTGATGGAGAATGTTGGAGAGGAGCTGGACCCGGCCCTAGAGCCCATTCTCTTGCGACAGGTTCACACTTTGTGTGCAGAACTGACACGTTGTATCGCCACTACGTGGTAACCTTCCCAGGCTTTACATGTAGTCGTCTTTCATTCTGCCTTAGACGTACATGCTTCAGGGCAGCAAAGTCTTGAAGCTGGGAGATACTGTCGTCTCCTACCACGATGACTTCAAGCTCTACATCACCACTAATCTGCCCAACCCTCACTACTCACCAGAGATCTCCACTAAAGTCACCCTCATAAACTTCACCCTCTCCCCCAGGTGACTTCAATATCACCGTCACTGAAATGTACCGCCTGTATTTTGGTCTACGGTCTAAGAAGTAGAAGAAGAAGGAGATAAGATATTCACTTGATTTGTGTGTAAACCAGCATAAGAGTAACCTTGTTGTGGCACATGTGTTTCAAAAGATAAACACAGCTTGGGTGGAAATGCGTGGGCTTGGATGCAACACAATTGGGTAGTGCACCTTTAAGATGTTTGAGCTTGATTCCATCCTTCCCTAATCACACCATCATTCCTATTGTGTGTCTGCGTGCGTGCGTGCTGCCAGTGGTCTTGAGGACCAGCTCCTGGGCAGGGTTGTAGCAGTGGAGCGTCCAGACCTGGAGGAGCAGAAGAACCAGCTGATAGTGAGCAACGCCAAAATGAAGCAGGAGCTGAAGGAGATCGAGGACCAGATCCTGTTCAGACTCAGCTCCTCAGAAGGAGACCCCGTGGACGACGAGGAGCTCATCTCGGTGCTGGAGGCCTCCAAGATCAAAGCCGGAGAGATCAAGGTCAGACAAGGTCACTTTTGTAATCAGGGTTCTTAAGTATCTAAAATAATGCCATTACACTGCCTCCTTACCTCAATATACATAGCCTCATAGCATCAAAAAACATGTCAGGTTCACCCTCCAGTCAGTGCTGTTGACCAGACACTGGCCTCAATCTGGAGTCGGTCCCCGGGCGCCACATGGCGGCTGCCCACTGCTCCCTTGAGGGATGGTTTAAATGCAGAGAATTAATTTCGACTAAAGGGGATTAATAAAGTAAATAAAGGAGGAAACAATAATGTTGTTGTTGAGTTGCGGCTCTGAGCGTTAGTTGTTTATTAAAAGCTACATTGGCGTCTATTGTACCTCAGCTCACACCTACAGTACTGAAAGTGTAATTGTATAAATACAAAAAATAGAACACATAGACAGTATATATAGATACATATTAATTAAAAATAATTGAAGTATTGATTATATACAGTATATCTTAAATCAATACAGCGACCAAGAATATTTAAATTCTGAATGTTAACACCAGTTATGTGTGTTAACATAAAATTATTGATATCCATCATGTTACTCATAGTTGTTACTGTACATGACATGAGTTATAATGTGAAGCTGTATCTGAAGCTCACCTGAAGGGTCACTAGCTCACTAACAGGGCTGATGTGATTATGTGTGTGAAGCTCACCTGATATGGTCACTAGCTCACTAGCTCACTAACAGTGTGATTATGTGTGTGTGAAGGGTCACTAGCTCACTAGCTCACTAACAGGGCTGGTGTGATTATGTGTGTGAAGGGTCACTAGCTCACTAGCTCACTAACAATGCTGATGTTATTATGTGTGTGTGAAGGTCACCTGAAAGGTCACTAGCTCACTAATAGAGCTGATGTTATTATGTTATTATGTGTGTGAAGCTCACCTGAAGGGTCACTAGCTCACTAGCTCACTAACAGGGCTGATGTGATTATGTGTGTGAAGCTCACCTGATATGGTCACTAGCTCACTAACTCACTAGCTCACTTACAAAGCTGATGTTATTATGTGTGTCTGAAGCTCAACTGAAAGGTCACTAACTCACTAACAGATCTGCTGTTATAATGTGTGTGTGAAGCTCACCTGAAGGGTCACTAGCTCACTATCTCACTAACAGATCTGCTGTTATAATGTGTGTGTAAAGCTCACCTGAAGGGTCACTAGCTCACTATCTCACTAACAGATCTGCTGTTATAATGTGTGTGTAAAGCTCACCTG
>JAODUH010049269.1:6195-19271 GCA_027564835.1 Typhlichthys subterraneus
TAGAGACACACACGCAGGCACACACCCACACATGTATGCACACACACACACACACACACACACACACACACACACACGGCAGCAGCAGTAGCACGGTTGACAAGGACAGGTCACGTGAAGCCTTCCACCACATCTGACGTTGTCACGACGACCGTTGCGCTATGCTAGCAGGCACTGTGGGCCGTAGGTCATGGCGGCGTGACCTACTTGTCTCGACCAATCACAGACACGCCTGCTGGAGCGCAGAGGTCTCTCAGGAAGCATGCAGCAGTGCATGCACACACACACACACACACACACTAGTGCAGCACACCTTGACACACACATGCACACGCACACGCACTAATGTAGGCAGACAGGTAGGTAGACAGACAGGCAAATTGAAATTGTGAAAACTATGAAGAATTTTAAGCTGTGTTTTCGTAGACGAGACTAAAACGTTAGCGGTGTAGCCTAACGGAAATTCAGAAACTCTGCCTGCGTAGGATTCACAGTAACTGTACATGTGTCTAGCGAGAGTCACCAACATCATTTTGCGCTACAGTAGGACAATCTGACAAGGTAGGACAGATTGACAGAACACAGTAGATCGATCCTAATAAGTAAACAAATGACCTGGAGCACTAGTAACGCTGCCTTAGTTGCAGAGCAGGCCCAATATTGTAGTAGGACTATTAGACAGGGGAAAATAACTATACTGTGCTACCAGGCCAGATAAAGGTCAGGGTGACTTGATTGTCAACTATGCTATACTGTATTATTATTCTAATTGCATTAGAAAACATTTAGACTAAAACTATTCAGAATGAAAATGACGAAGATGTGAATTAAATAATTGACCAATTTTCATATAAAGACTAAATCTAAAATTGCTGCCAAAATGATCACTAGTAGACAGACAGGTATGTAGACAGAGACAGACAGGCACCTCCTCCGGTCTCAAACCAGTCTACTAGTAGCTGATTGATATCAAAACAAATGGCCTACATGAAGTCTTATTATTTCATGGATAACTAATATACCGACCACCCAAGGCACACAGTAACGGAGTACACAGTATTTGTCAAATACTATTCTTCCCCACACCAATAGTGTTAGTAATTTCTTCACCTACAGCTTAATAACCCCCCTCCACTCACATTCAATAGTTTAAAGCGGCCTACCTAATAAGGTAACTGACATGCAACACAACGTTCCACAACGGCTGTTAGCTACGGACGGTGGTGCCGTGTGCCAATCACACCCTCTCCTTTCACCTGAAGCGCTGGGGCGCTCGTCCCGTGGGGAGTGGTGGAGTGCTAGAGAGGACTCCCGCCCGTCCCGAGCCCCTGGCCAACCAGCGAGGGAGGCTGCTGTCAGCTAATTCAAATTCATTTTCACAGCAGATCTGAGAAAACACAACACTGACTAATACTCTTCCAGGTGTTCCTGACGAGACACAAAGCGCATGTGTGTGTGTGTGTGTATGTATGTGTGTGTGTGTGTCAGCCATGTGTTGGTCTACACGAGCCTCCTCCCCTATTCTGGCCCCCCATGTAAAGCAGGGTGTGTGTGTGTGTGTGTGCGCGAGTCGTGAAGGCCACTTCAGGACAAACACACACACAGGCATGTGCATGATGCATGCATAAGTGCACGTACACACACACGTACTGCATGCACACACACATAGCGGCCTCACAAGACCCTGGCGTGTGTCCAGGAGGAAGGGGGGGGGGGGAATTTTTGTATGTGCTGTACGTTGTGTCAAACACTACAGAGAGCCACCAGTACAACCAGTACTGTCCCTGCCTACGTTCACAACGTGTGGGACACTTGTGTGAGTGAACGTGAACATGCGCTAAGATCACGCTCAAACACACACACACACACAAACGCAATAGACGCAGGCAAGACACACAATAACACAGATAGCCTCAGGAGATAATTCAACCCGGCAGAGTTGTGCACACATGTGCACATACACACACACACACACACACTTTCCCAGTCCCTCCACCTGCTCCTGGACCAGAGTACCGGGCCTGCAGGCCGGTATGGATTGGATCTCGCCAGCCAGTTTCATTTTGGCACCACTGTCATTCTGGAAGCCCTCAATGCTTAAGTGTTTGTCCACATCGGTCAGATGAGGTGTTTCCCAAGATGACCACATCGCTGGGTAATTTTAAGCATTCTGATTGGGTGAGATAAAAGGTAGAAAGACCTATCGAATGCAAGGATGTTTGACTGAACTGTATTAGCACAGTCAGCCTCTATGACAAACACTTCTGCATTGAGGGGTTCCAGACTGATATCGCGGAGAATATCATTAAACAGCACGTTTGATTTTTGGGAGGAGGAGGGTCACTTTCACTTGTCACCCTTCATGCAGACCACAGCAACCCAGCGTTCCATGCAAGTCCATGGAGAGGTCCACGGGTTTCACCATAATATTGCTCATTATTCACCTCTGGGGGAGTTAATTTGTATTTTGAGTATATCAGTAATTCCCCAAATACTTAACGATCAATCGGAGGCTACAATGGTATTTCTGCAGCAAACTGTCTTGGGGTAAATTGACGTTGTTTCAGGCCATGCAGGGTAGATTTAGCTGCCTGGTCGCTGCCTACGTCTATCGCGAGACCATCCTGATCTCATGAGCTTCAGTTTCATTTCGCCTTAAGAATCAGCCTGGAAAGACTCGGTATCATTGTGAATGTGTCCGAGTAGTAACTGAACTTCCCAATCAACGTCGTATTTATAGCTATACGGGCCTGGTTATCCAATCAGCATAGTGTTTATAACTATAAGAGCGTGGTTTAGGTTTGCCGACAGCAAAAACGACCAGATGTTTCATCCAATCAAATGCCAAGTATTTTTTTGAAAGTACAGCCATTCACAAACTGTTTCAATGTACGGCTCCCCAGATAAACATGTGACAACAATTCCTCTGGCATGTCAGGTTAGCCTACATCAGCCTCCACAGCAGAATGCTGTTGGTGACCACATATGAGACCACAACATCTCTGCTACTGGTGGTGAGGTCAAGCTAGAGGAGAAGAGAGAAGGATGGAAATGATGAGAGCTAGCCACATACACACGCATGCATACAGGAGGACCACCACCAGCCTGGGTAAAGCAGGCATCTCCAGGGAAACGCTAGGTTTAGCACAACAGAACAGTTTGTTCTGTTAAATTATAAGAAAAATAAGTAGGCCTACTTTTTACATGACCTTTGCTCATGTACAGAATTATCATCACCTCTCAATGTAATGATCATGTGTTTGTGCTGAAAAGAGTGAGGAAGTTAAGGAAGCATAATATCACCAGACAAATGGACCAGCCATAATAAAATAACACGGGAGAAACGCATGTTCTGATTTCTGCCTGACAGCAGACAGCAGATGATGAAAACTGTGATGTACAAACATGACGTTTGTATAAGAAAAGAAGTTAATGAGATCGGTGATCAATAGGAGAAGAAAATAATCTAAACCAGTGATTGCACCTAGTAGGCTATTCCCAAACGTGCAATCTCACAGTCCGGTCCAAATATGTTTTTTGGCTGTTACAGTACAAAGTATTATCATAGCAGTACAGTAGCTAGTCTACACTATATAGTTGACGTAATTTTGGTTTGGCATTTGTGTCCATTGTACCAACGTTGAAATGCTTATGACAGACATCCTTGTCTACATTGATCATAACATCCCGCATGTGAAATGCTTTTAATAGCGCGGTCCAGATTGACGGCAATGGCATCCCCTACAGTAATGGTTCAGTCTTTTCGCCCTTCTTGAAATGCCTCCCAAAAAGTTGAACTGCCTACTTCGGATAACAGTCGAAACAAAACTGGCAATGTCAGCAAAAACGCGCCGCGGCGCCGACCACATACGCCGTTTGGGGGAGAGGTGCGAGGGAATAAAACATTGCAAAACCTACAGTAGCATACAGTGTGCGACTATGCGTCATACAAATCAGGCTGTAAACATCAAGCCAAGACAGACAGATCGAGGGATATTTACCCAATATGTCGCTCCTCCATACGCCGCGGCTGGCGGCGGCCAAGGATTAGAAAGCCCGGACCCTCACAGCCCCTGTAAAGTTTTCGGGGTCCTTCCGAAGCAGGCCCCGGCTGGTTTTACCTCGCCCGCTCTCGATCTATTTTGCCTGCTCGTCCCCCATCACTCTGTCTCTCTCTCTCTCCCCACGCACACACACTTCAGCTGCTTCTATCGCTTTGCAGGAAGTGAATGCAGCTCACATGAACAGTATATGAACTGCGTGCAGCCTGACATCATTCTCCAGCCAGTAAAGACTTTTTTAAAGACACAGACAGCTAAGGAGGAAACGGGCCGTTCTACTTTTATTGATCGGAAACACGGTTCTGTCGTGCACACACGTGTACTGTAACATACTCTTAATGTAGCGTACGGGCATTTACGGACAAATAAAGCCAGTGCACCGAGCTTTAAAGGTGTAGTTCACTGTAGGCATTTACACAAATCTTGGCCATATTGTCATCTTTTTTCAACGTTATGAAACGGACAATATGTGTGTGATTTCTCCTGGTTGTATCATATTTGATCTACCAGCAGCTGCCTGTTACTGAAGTCAAGCAACCTCCTCACATATCTGTATTAACAGCGTGTTTATATAAGGAAATAATACCACACTATTGTTAAATCGTGTAAACAATAATGCACATAAAACGCTCCAGGGAGAGAGAAGTTACATAATCTGTGCATGTCTGCGTTTGAACAGCAGTGGGTGTTGTTACTGCAGGCTACATAAAATTGACAGATTACAGGTTTAATGGTGAATAAAAGCAAGCACGTTCAGGAGATTATTGTTTTAATATGTCTGAATAATAATTATTCTGTATTTGACATTTAACATGAGAATGGAATGTCCTGGAATGACAGATGATATAGAATTTTCAAAACCCCCCATTTATTTACCTTAACATAAACTACAATGCTCATATTTTATTCAAGAATAATATCAATATTTGATTGCTGTTACACCATATACTGTAACCAGAAGTAATATTTTTCAGTAGATACACAGTGCCTACTCAGTGCAATTGTTAAGCTTCCTAGCATGACACTGGAGGAATTTGTGGTTCACCACATACAACAGCATGACGGAGTCATCTTTTCATCCTAATCGCCAGTGTGTGCTTTAAATGTATGTAATTCAGATAGAGATACAATCTAGGGTTTAATAAAAGTTCAGCATCACTTTATGGCTTCAAAAGGTTTTGCAAAACAACTCAGAATACTGACTAATAAGTATAAATATGTGTACTCTATATATCTATATTTAAATAATTAGATAGCTGATTGAATGTAACATGTATGTATTGTGTTGTACGGTTGTTATTATGCTACATGTCAAAACCTCTCCACAGTCCACATCTAATGCTAACCAGTGTGAGCCATACAGTACAATGTGTTGAGCTCAGAACAATACGGTATTGTTGCCCACTGATTATCCATTTATAGCGAGAGACCAGTCCAGGCATGTCATTCAGGCCAGCTCATGGTCTCATAGGGCATAGCTGGCTTGCACATGCTTCGGGGCTAAACTACAGAACACTGCTTACCTTAATTCATAATATGGACATGTTAAGTTGTTTACTTTAGTTAAATATTCACCAATCAGCGCCTATACGCATAACATGACATGGATCAAAAGAACAACACACTTTACATATTAAATAACATTTAACATAAAATAGATAAAACATTACTAGATTTTTTTTATTTATGTATAAATTATCTGCTGATCCTCGGAGAAGTGTGTGAGCCCAGAACAACCAGCCTGGATGTTTTGTGAAGTTTACATATCCTATATATGATATTTTAAACATGACTTAATATAGCAGCAAACAACTATCTTTATGTTAATATATAGTGGAGTAATCCTGAGCAGTGAGTGACTCCCTCAGTACGTGTTGTCATCCCAGCTCTTCCGCTGTTTGTTGTCATAGTGTGTTCCTATTTACAGAGCCAGGGCTGTGTAGAAGTACCCTATGTGTTCATATTAATGGAGCCAGGGCTGTGTAAAAGTACCATATATGTTCCTGTTAATGGAGCCAGGGCTGTGTAGAAGTACCATTTATGTTCCTATTAATGGAGCCAGGGCTGTGTAGAAGTACCATATATGTTCCTATTAATGGAGCCAGGGCTGTGTAGAAGTACCATATGTGTTCCTATGAGCCAGGGCTGTGTAAGAGTACCATATTCCATATATGCAGCAGCTCTACTCCATATATCGGAGTAGAGCTGCTGCTCCTTCGAACCGGCCTTACGGGCATCTGGTAAGGCTGCCCCCTGGCCCTGAGCACCTCTCTAGGGAGGTGTTCCAGGCACGTCCAGCTGGGAGGAGGCCTCAGAGAAGACCCAGGACCAGGTGGAGAGATTATATCTCCACATGGCCTGGGAACGCCTCGGGATCCCCCAGTCAGAGCTGGATAATGTGGCTCGGGAAAGAGTAGTTTGGGGCCCCCTGCTGGACCTGCTGCCCACGCGACCCGACTCCGGATAAGCAGGTGAGGGTGGATGGATGGATGGACAGAGAAGGAAAATCTAGAGGACCGCGATGAGATATTTGGTGTTTTTGACCTTAAGAATGCATTAGCTTCCTCCACATTTAACTGCAGACAGGGGCAACATGTGAATAACATATCACAGCTTTACCTGGGACTGGCCTCTGCAAGAGCCTCAGACCCCTCCAGATCATGTGGGCCCAGCAGGCTATATAAGGAGATTGGAACACAGCCACGGCCATTGTTGTGGTTGGCAGAGATGGAGGGAGCTGGCTGTCGTGGGCCTTTGTGCACAGAGACCACTGTCAGGGAGGGTGGGAGGGGGAGCCTCTTCACCTCTTTGAGTGACAGGCCAGTTTTAACATAAGGCTCGACTTCTTCATCCCTGCAATCATCACACACACACACATGTACATACAAGCACAAACACCTACACACACACACACATGTACATACAAGCACACACACACATGCACACTCAAGCACACACACAGATATGCACGCACATACACACAAACACATGCACACACACACACAATTCTTGGCAGGTGATTGGACGAACCATCTGTATGTCTAACATCACACCTGCAACACCCATGGCATCATCAGGCCGTGCACACGTACGCTACCATGTCCTGTGGACACACGTTATATGGTAGCTTGGCCACACGGATGGTTCTGACATGACAATAAAGCAGCATATAAAGTTCAACCAGAAATCATTTGTTTCCTTTTGTGTTAATCTTCATTGCTAATATGACCTAATCCTTTATAAGTGCGTGTTTTGACAGCTTTGCTAACAAAAGCCACCGTGGGTTACAGTGGGGCTTTTTAGCTAAATGCGTTCACCGTTACAGCGCTGTAATAAGGAGCAAGGAATGCCAAGGAACGTTGCTAAAAGATTATTACAGGCATACAGGATCAAACCCACGAAACCACTTGTCACCTAAACTGCCAGTCATGTCAAAATGAGAACCACGCCCACATATTCAAGCTTGGTTTGTTTGCTGTGTTCCAATACATTCTGGAACAATGAAGTAATAACAACAGAATTGTTTCTGAACATCTTGCAGTAGATCCAGTGGGCTATAACCTTCAGGGCCAAATTCGTGAGCTGGCCAAATAATTACATCTTAGCTATTTGTCAGTGAGCCAGTCAGCTGTGGCTGAATACAAATCATAAGGCAATTTTTTAATTAGTTTATTACAGTCGTGATGCTGGATGGATCAAGTTTCTTAGGATTTAAAGGTGTATTATGCAAAATAAGGAAAAAGTTACTGTTTAATTACAGTCGTGATACTGGATGGATCATGTTTCTTAAGATTTAAAAATCTATTACGCAAAGTAATAAACCAAAGTGCTGGAGGAGCCCTATATTTTTCCAAATAAATTGGAATCCAATTAAACAACTGACAGGGTGCGTTCAGTGAACTGAATGTTCGCTACATTCAGTTAACTTTTCTACTGAACGTCAATTGAATGTAAAGTGTCACCCATTTAAATGGACAAACCATCCGTGACGTCACCATAGACTGTATATATAAATGGACAAACCCTCTGTGACGTCATCATAGACTGTATATATAAATGGACAGACCCCCCCCCCCCCATCATGATCTGTCTATAGGCTGAAAAGACGCGATGCTGACTGATCTTGTATATTTATGATTATGATCCCATCCATAGAGGCATCCAGAGGAATAATGCGTTCAGTGTAAGAGTATACATTAACCCCCCTCACACACACACACACACACACACAGAGGCAGACTGACAGAAAGTGGTAACTCCTTTATAGCTGTTCTCAACATTTCTGTGCAAAGTGCCTTTGAGACTGAAGGACGTGCCAGAAGGGTGCATTGATCAGCTGGAATTCACCGCCACAATACAGTGTGTGTTAGCTTTCACAGATACGTGCTGCCTTATAGCTTGACTTATCCAGGTTGCTTTGGAAACAACATGAGCAGCCTTTGTTTTGGCTAAACAAAAAGATATTGATTTGCATGTAAGTTGTCAAAACACTGCTACATAGGAATGCTCAAATGATGCATCCATATCGTAATGGGTGGAAATATAAATCTATAACCAAACATTTCATTCCAAATTAGAGGCTGTGTTAATTAAGAACCTGTCTGTCATTCTCTATTATCTGCTAGCCCGGAGAACTAATCACAAACCACCAATGAGATGTCCCGCCTCCAAGTTGCAGGAGTCATGGAGTTGTCAATCAAATCATCAGTAAATGTTTAACTACTAAAATTATCTTGGTAAAATATCGTTTTTTAATTTGTGTCAGAGAACTCGTACAACAATATGGCTGATTATAAACAATTTAGCGGTTAAAATCGATACATTTATCCTTTCTCCAGTTCTATTTAGGTAAAATATAAATCCTTGTGATGTGATGAGGATAAGTAAACCTTTATTTATTATTGACCTGAACACAGCTGCAACTTGAAAGGTTATGTATCTGAAGAACAACACACACTTGTGAACAATGCTAGGTTTGTTTGTGGAGCAGACGCCATCTGGTGGAATAAAAGGGGCACAACCCATATCGCGTTAACGCCTCTCATACATTCCTACACTGACATGTCACAGAATCACGTCGGTCTTTCCTCACCGCGCACATTATACGTTTGCAACACTAGGGGGAGATGTTACTCCAGCTCACGTTTATCAAACAGTAAAAACTGTGAAAATGCACAACACACACACACACACACACACACACGCACACACACACACGCACACACACACACACACACACAGGTCAGCATAACCGGCCGTTCCCTTTAATGGCAGAGAGCAGTCAGAATTAGGAAAGGCAGACGTTTTGATGTTGTCTTCCCCATATCTTGTTACGGTAATAAATGCCAAGATGGCGATACAAAGTAATCCTCGGTCTTCTGGGTATCAATTACGTTCGTAAAAGTAACCGCAATAGTCCCAACGCAGCCATAATATCACATAGCCTACCCTACTGTATATTTAAACTGCATAAAACTTGAGGCCATTTAGAAGTCAACATAAACTTCCTGAACGTTGTGGTGGGTCATTAAAAGTAGTTCTCACTGAAAAACGATCTTTCACTCAACACTATTTCATTGACATTTTGCACATCAATTATAGGGAGGGGCCACATTTAGTACCATAGTCTTACAGAAAGGAAGATTAAAGGGGTAAGACAAAATCTCTCCTACTGCAGATACACTTGTGCTGAATCAATTAATTAATTAACTAAGTAGTTACATCCAATAGACAAATTAAATCCATTAGTCAGACTAATAGGATGAGAGGGATTATAATTAGTTCAGGTTTAATCAAACACCTGTGATGTTACCACTGGCATACAGGACATTAGATGTTTCACATAAATGTCTGGGACAAAACCTACATGTCTCCTTACTTACTGCCTATCATTTGCCTTGAGACACATACAGTACAATGGTGCACACTGTAAGAACAAATGCTATCTATAGATAATTATTGTTTTCATTTTCATGTGAAAACAGAACATCAGCTCCTTCACAAACACATACACCCCCCCCCCCTCTCTCTCTCTCTCTCTCTCTTGCAATAGCTGACTTTACCTTTAATCCCTGGCATAAGGGGTCAAGGCAGGATTATCAGATGATGTTGAACTGCTGCATGCACACATCTGTGTGTGTGTGTGTGTGTGTGTTTGTATGTGCGTGTGTATGTGTATGTGCGTGTGCGTGTGTGTGGTAAACAATCTATATATTGATCCATTGAAACTGATATCAGTCACCTTCATATCCTGTCTCATAACACCTTACAGTAGTTAAAAAGTAAACAATTATTAAGAACATAATTAGAAACCTGCATGCGTGCGCGCACGTGTGTGTGTGCGTGTGTGTGTGTGTGTGTGTGTGTGTGGCTTGCATCCAATAAACAGACCATAAAGGTCTTTTAGCATTTGACCTCTGTGAACCTGCCTGGTCAATATGTGATACAATACATTTAGCACTCTAACAATTGTGAATTATTGCAAAGCAATAATCAATAACAATGCTTCAATGTGAACCATTTTGTGTGTGGAGTGTATTATACTTTGGAGGACATATTTGAACTGCACCAAATAAGTCAATATGCTGGTCACAGTTTGAATGCAATTTGCATTAGAACAATATTAGTAAAAAGACCAATATAAACTATTATTTATTGAATCTCAGATTAATTGAATAGTTTCCTTTTCTCCTCAAACAAGAATGATCACTGTACATACCATCTGTTTCTGTGTATTCAACGGTCTTGTGAATATGCATATGGCTTAATAGGCGAGGAGATTAGATGCTTGCTTGGGGGGTTTAAAGGGGCTGGTTTTCGTCACAGAGGCATGATTTATGCTTCTGAACAGATGGCCCAGAAATTGCTGTGTTTGGATAAAATGTGCAGTTTATTTCTGTTGTCACACAACAGAGACGAGAGATCCAGAAAAACTATGGTGAGAAGATGGTTGTGAATGTGATTGATTGACTGATTGACTGACTTATTGACTTTTTTTAATTGATTGTTATTATAAAGTGGTGAGATGCCCCAACTACAAACAACATCGGGAGTTTGTAGTTGCCAAGTGACCAAACTGGGCACAAAGAAGAACAAGAAAGAACAAACATGCTGCATATTCACATACAATTGCGTACATTGCGTATCTTAAAGGCAGGGTCAGTTATTCTCCAGAACTTTGCAGCGCCGCCTCACGTATTGAAGCGCATTGTGAAGTAAAGCGCATTACTACGGCTTTGTTGTTTGTTTGTGTTCCTATTTACGGAGCCAGGGCTGTGTAGTAGTATGGATAATGTTTTCAACACACGCAGAGGACGGCAAACTATGCGACGAGATTTTTGGTGAATGTGATGAAAAGTGTATTATCTTACAATTAGCTTGTAATAGCTGACTATACTTTTAGGTTATGAATATAATTGAATGTACCTGTGTGATTGTGTGTGTGTGAGCGAGTTTAACCCTCATGGCACCAGCCAGCGAATGTTAGCATTAAATGCGATATGCTGCTAATCCCACCACAGCAAGAATCTCATCTCCACGTGGTGCTGGGCATCTGAACCCATTCATTCAACCCACTCATTGGCTGGTTGGTGGGACATCATATCCGGCACGTGGCTTGACGCCCCGTGAACACAGACAGCTGTTAACACTTAGCACCCGGGTGTGAAGCTGTCACGCTTCTCCTCAATTTCAATTATTCGGTTTAGAGCCCCATACTGTATGGAGTAGAAGCCCTATACTGTATGGAGTAGAAGCCTGTTACTGTATGGAGTAGAAGCCCCATACTGTATGGAGTAGAAGCCCTATACTGTATCAGACATGCCGATGTCCATTGTAAAACGTTCTGTTCAGTGTCGATAAAAACATATTTAATGTAGTCCTACTAAGAGTCAGCATGGTAAAGGACAATGATAATAATTGAACATGCTGTAACCAACTGTTCTTTTAGCTACTGATCAAATTACATTGGTAGGATTACATTGGTAGGATTACATTGGTAGTACTACACGTAGCCTACCAATTCACATAAAATCAGTCGTGTCATATTTCAGTATCGGTGTGCACATCTGGGTAAGAGAGAGCCTATACGAGAGCGAAACAACGAGAGCATCCACCCTGCAGCTTAAGTGCATGTTCAACACAGTCATGTCAATGGTTATAGTTTTCTATTCAAGTCCTATATGAATCCAAATCTCTCTGGCATGCGGTCTTTTGCACAAAGAAATGACATGCATGTGTTCTACAAGTGAAATTGCATATGAGCTTTGTGCTGGCACGTATGGACTTGTCACTCAGACTCATTTCATTGCGCTGATTATTAGGCCTGGACTACAACATTACACATGTGCTGTGTCATGATGTCGTGGCTGTAGCAGTTGAACAAATTAGATATTGGTACAATACTGTATATTGAAATAGTGTAAGGGTGCAATCCCCTCTTGGGCCATATGGGGGTAGTTGGTGGTCCGCATTTGGCCCAACGGCCGCTAATTGAATAGGCCTGCCCTGTAATGTTTTCTGTAAAGTTTGATATACGGCTACTGTTCATTTGGCTGCTAGACCATCATTGCTCCACCCATCTTCTACCCAATACAGATAAAAGACAGAAGCTATTTAATTTGGCTGCATTTCTCATTTGGAATTGAATACTGGGACCAAACATAAACACGTTGATGCTTATTGTACGTGTCCTCCTTAAATAGCTCACGTGACTAAATGGGTTAAATCTTTTCCAAGAAGTGGCCAAAAGCCATATTATACTACTACCCAATATATTTGTATGTCTCATCTGTGATCTGTGTTCTCAGTCCATCAATCAACATATTGAATCCCAGATGCCACTGTACAATATATGCATACACGGTGTATACTGTATATTTACACAGTATACACGGAGTATGCTGTATATTTACACAGTATACACGATGTATGCTGTATATTTACACAGTATACACGGTGTATACTGTATATTTACACAGTATACACGGAGTATGCTGTATATTTACACAGTATACA
>JAODUH010049289.1:0-19269 GCA_027564835.1 Typhlichthys subterraneus
ATAAATATTTTTGTGTGTGTGAGAGAGAGAGAGAGAGAGAGAGAGAGAGAGAGAGAGAGAGAGAGAGAGAGAGCAATTCTACATATCTGTAATTCATAACTTCATGTTCAAGTTAAGTCCCAACAAAAATGAATAGTTAAATATCTAATCTGGGTTGTATCAATGTCACATATAGTGTGTGTGTGTATATAATGTACTTATGTAAAGTACAGTATGTGCTTGTCGAATGCATGTGTGCACCGACTGAGGCCACGTTCCACTTCAAAGACCCGAGATAATCTAAATGCCCCCCCCAACCACACACTGTTTATGTTTCAACACACATGGCGAGGAGTGGAGAGGACCTCTCTTGCTTAATTCTGGTCAATATCATGGAAAAGGCAATGCAGTTGCTGATTAATGCTAATTTAATAGTGTTTATAGTCAGAATGCAACAGCCTACTGTCGTAGACCAAAGGCATGATGTCTGCTTGCAGTTGTGTGGGAACAGACTGCATGTATTGTGGTGGATAGCCTATGTAGCTAGCTGTAGCCCTTAACCTGCTCCTGACACTGAACCCCACAGGCCCACTACCGCTTGGAGGTATTAATTTGTGTTCCAATGCATCTCCATGTGTCCGGGGTGGTAGTGGCGTGGTGACTTCGGAGGGAGCTTGTCAGTGTGCCAGCCTGCCACAGGATATCTTCGAAATCTGCGTCGCCGCTGATAGTCCTTGTACCGCGAGCTTCCAAAAACAAAGCGAAGCGTCTAAACACATTGAGGGACAGCCCTGCAGAGTTAATATGATTCATATGAAGTGTCGTCACGTTAGGGAACGCCCTGTCACATTAGTGTCAGCCGTGCTAACACCCTCATCTACACCTGCTGCACAGGCAAAAATAGAATAAATAGAAATAGCATAATTAGAAATAGCATATTGTAGCCATCATTGTTACTAGTATATTATATAGTTTTTATTTTTTAACATATTTGAAATACTATCAAATACCAATATAGCTGTTAGGCTTCTTGCACCTCTGGGGACACCAGGGGTCAAGGGTCGCGACCTGAAAGGTTTGGAAACACCTGCTCTATTATGGCATGAAGGAGCTTCCACAGATACGCAAACACACACACGCAGTGCACAAGCAAGCAATGACTGTATATGCAGCCAACCCACACACACACACACACACACACACACACACACAGTGATACGCACGTGCACAGCTTTAGATTCTTCCACAGAGGCCAGGAGAAGAAAATTAATGTCCTCGGCCATTTATCACACAACCCCCAAAAGTACAGCTGAATTCAGTGATGAAAATCTGTCCTGAGAAATGTCAGGAAGATATTAACTTCAATACATCAAAGTGGAGCTGTAGCCTCTGAACAGACTGCCTGCCTACGTGTCTATTCTTTGGCTAAATAGGATGAACGCCAGCGACAATGTGATTTGACTCAACCCCGGCCCCATCCGTCACACGGAAATGAGTAAATAAAGACACGAGTCGTTTTCATCCACAGATTAACATCCCAAATGATGCAGAGCAAATTGCATTAGCGCCCAAGTACCATTCTTTAGATCTGTCTGATCCAAATGAAGTGTGGGAGAAGGGAGAGCGAAGAAACGGGGGAAGAGATTGCCTTTTCATGTAGATTCCACTAATCGCTTCCCTAACAAAATACGGCAGACTTGGCGGTAATAAGTAAGTCAGGGTTCGACGGTCAGATGGAGTCAAACAAGCGCGGGCGCTAATGGAATAGAGTGCTTTCTACGGCTCTGTGGTCGTCTTAATTGTCAAGAAGAGAATCTCAGATGAGAATCTGACGCTTCCCTGCTCTGTGGGTTGTGGGAATCCTAAATTGGGGTGGAACTCGCTAGGCTTGTTTTAAGACATAGCTTTTCTGTGTGTGTGTGTGTGTGTGTGTGTGTGTGTGTGTGCGAGATACATCAAATCCCCTGACTGATGTCTGGAAACAGGTTGTGTGGCTCTGTCTTGTTTCTCTGGCAACCAGTGCCAGTAAAGTATATGTTTCACCATGGCCAGCAGGGAAGGCACAGCAGTAGATAACACATCCATACTGTATTACAAACACACTCTCCCCTGTGTTTTCCACTGTGCGCTCTGCCCTGAAATGCATTATATGCACATTTATTTTTGCATGGATTTGTTCATTCATATATTTTCATTCAGCATGTCACAAGCATGAATCATTTCAGAAAAAAAAAAATATATATATATATGATGAAAGTATATAGGCTATGTATTGCTTTTTCAATAACAGCCAGTGAAGATTTATTGGCTCTCGTTACCATTGTTATCACAATACCTTTATAGCAATATATTTTAGCACCGCCTCTATGCACAATTTATTACAGCCTAACAAACTCCAGGCAATATTATTGGTTCCAAAAGCACAGTCCATGGTATTCAAGAGGAGAGATATCTCGTATAGGGTCAATAAGTTGCTGAGAATTGGCGCACACTTGTAATTTGGGGCCATGTCTTATGACAATGTAGATTTAAATGAAGGCAAAGGTGTACTTATACTGTAGGAGTCTGTTTGGCCTAGTGCAGGGGTTCCGGAGGAGAGGGGGGGGAGGGGGGCCGAGAGCCCATCATTTGCAACCTTTAATCAGTCCAACTAGCTCAGATGTGCGTGCGATTTCCAAAAAAAAAAAAAAGAAGTGGGAGAGAGAGCAGACGAGAAATGAAATGGTAATTAGTATTGATTACCTATGTGCATATGACCCCGCGGGCTCGCCTCTGCATTGCTAAATTATCGGGCTCGCTAATTTCATGCTCGGAAAGAAGAAGCTATAGCGTGGAGGGTTAATGCCCTTTGCTATGCGCCGGGTGCTCGCCGAGGTCTGGGGAAATGATAGCGACAAGTAGTAGGCTAAACGTCGCAGACATGCTCACTGTGAGGCCAACTTCAACACGCTGCCTCGGCGGTGGTGATTATTACAACGCGCCCGTGGAGGATTCAGGTAGCCCTACGTAACTCACATAAACTTGTCACAATCCTGTCAGCTGTCAGCAAGCGACGTGCCTATACGAGCATCACCATATAGGTTATTGGCCTACGAACGCAATTAGGCTACTCTACATTTTGGGGAATGTGCGGAAGATCCATTTAGGCAGGAAATAGTGTCCCAATTACACATAGCCTATACACATTTAATACACCCGTGGGAAATTGAAAATGTTCCTTCAAATTATGAGATTAATTCCTAATTATGGTGACACACGTGTACACAAGGCGTCTCTACTGCTCAGTGTGTAAATACACGCAGACACACACAAACATAGTTAATCTACGTTAATAAGAAGCCATCGTACACTGAAATTGTCACAGGCAAAAATTAACAAGGGAGTCCATGCACCCAATGAACCCAGAACCTTGCAGGTAGACAGTACCATGTCGCCATCTGGTGGCCATGTTATGAATCTTTTCCAAAGGATGAGCATACCTCAGACCTGATTTATTTTAGCGTTATGCTTATTTTTGTATTAATTGTGATTATTTCCTCCACTGCACGTGTTGACTTGACCTAGCTACAACAGTTACATTAAAAACATTACTATCTATTTTAATACGGGGTTAATCCATCTAGTGACGGTATAAATGCAATAAATGCACATTGATACACAACACGAGGAAAGGGTGCATCTTTCAGATTGTCCTTTTATTTTTAGGGAAATATTAGTCTCTTCCACATTTAAATTAACAATAACACAGATGCCTTCGCTAGTATAGCAGTAGCTACAGTACATTTTCCATGTACATCATAATGGTTTCATGCTAAACAAACGACATTGGTCAAAGTAAAAGATCTATAACTATTAAGCACAGCGAGCAGTGCTCTTCACTTACAGTGCAGCAGCGAGACCGTGTTGCGCTGAACACGGCCTCTAGGCAGACGCTCTAATCCTCACTTCTCTGAGCGGCTCCTGCCTGCCTTAAGGGCTCTCGGACATACAAAGTGCATTTTCCAACAAACGGTGACAAACGACAAACGGCAAGGGCAGCGCAAACAAGACACACACACACACACACACACACACACACACAATGACTTGTAGTCGTCAGTGCGTTAACATACTTATAGTTTTACATGTCTGCCTGTCTATGCTGAGCTCTGCCATTGGGAGCACTGTGGGGGGGGCAAGGTCTGACAAGATGGTTCGACTACAGTACAGTACATGATTAAGTGCTTGGGGGCTCTGGTCGATAGTGGAGGTCTTTGTCTTTGTTTGGGGGGGGGCCTACGGTCGCTCACATGGCGGCAGACGCGTCCGAGTCCTTGGTCCGGTTGCGCACCACATGCTCCAGCTGGCCCGAGTCGGAGACGTCGTAGCTGGTCTTGTACTTGGCCAGGATCTTCATGAGCGGACGCAGCTTCAGCCACCACTGCTCCTTGGGAATCCTGTGGCTGTGTGTGTGTGTTGGGGGGGGGGGGGGGCAGACACGTTAGATCGAGCCAGGGTGACGCAGAACTGTGGAACGACTGTGAAATGTGAAACGCTCCCCCGTTTATTTAAAGACACATTCCTCGGTTTCTGACTGGAATAGCTGTGGTGGAAACCAAGGATGCATAAATGTGTTTATTTATTTAATTATTTTATTTTTTGTGTGCGTATACATGTGTGTATGTACTGTATATGTGTGCGTGCATGTGTGTGTGTGTGTGTGTGTGTGCGTGCGTGAGTGGGGACACTCTAAAGCGGCCCACAGTGATCAGGGTGGGATCTGTACGTACACAAAGTCTGTGTCCTTCTTGAGCTGAACCACCGGCTGGAAGACCAGCGCCCTGCGACGCATTCCCAGCAGGCAGCAGGAGTCCTCCGTGTTGGCGAACACTCGGCCTGCGTGGGGGCAGGCGGGAGAAATCAGAGGCTCGTTCTGGTTCGGCCGACGTTCGCTGCGAACGCTTGAAACTTCCAAATGTGAAAGCTGCTTTGTGTAAACATTCCAAATAGTTAGATTTAAACTATATTCCTTAGTTCAGCGACCATGTGCGTTCGTCGAGCACTACCTCCTCAGACAGAAAACTGTGGAGGCCAATATGGTTCAAATGTTCACCATTGTTTGCCAATTTGAACACACCTCAGGCATAAAAGACAAGCATGCACAGTATGTATTGTAACGCATCGTGTGAAATGTAAAACTAACCTGGTCCTGATAGCGATGCCATTATTCTAACACGATGTTGTTTTGCTTACAGTGACTGGCGTATGACCTATTCAGCTATTGACTAATGTACTGATTGTTAATCACTTTATTGCTGGATAATGGTGCCTGCTAAATGCTGCAAAATGTAGTTATGTGAGCCATCCATTTCTGCTGGCACATACAGTAGTGTGACTGAATGAACAGAATACAGTAGTGTGACTGAATGAACAGATGTGGTGTTTTGGACATTTTATGATTTATGGATTCATGAATACAAGGGGGTGGGCGTGCAAAAATGGGATACGACACCAGTTAGGAAATTAAACAAAAGGAAAATGCAAATACTGGCAGTGAAATGTGAACATATGACTCAAACATACAACAGTAAAAGCCACAAATGACATAAAAAGCCTCAGAACTACTGTAATCACAACATTAAGCATATTAAGCATAAAGATACTTGATGTTAGGGTGACAAGGATGTACGGAATACCAGGAAAGACATAACCTTCTAAGTTTGTACGTTTCCACAACAACTGAATGAATTATTAATAATTGGTGAACCACTAATAACCGGCGGTGAAGCACAAATATTGATAAATGGTAGATAATGAGCATAGCCAAATTGTTTGGTACAGTATGTCCTATACAAGCTCACATCCCACAGCCAGTGTAAGAACCTTCATTCTTGACGAAGAAATAAGATTAGTGCTGGTGCAAAGCATTGTGGGACAGTTCCGTTTATGTATCGCACAGTGGATGCAACTTGGAGGTTCTCCATTCTCGTGTACGGATTCGCAATGCCGCAGTATGGAGAATGTGAGCATGGCCACGCAGACGCCGTTACAGACAGGCGTGCTGGGGGAGCGGACTCGGGCGACACTGGTTGTTTCTGCTGGATGTGATAACATGACGTGACACTGAATGAATGGGGCAGGGTTCTACTGCTAAAAAAAAAAAAAAAAAAGCATGGTCACGGAGCCAGCATGGTGGAAAAAAAAAAACACAATAAGCATAACAATAACAGATTTACCTTCATCTTATGTCATCCACGTGCACCGAAGAAAAGAAGAAAAGAAATAGAGATAGAACAACAAAGAATAGTTTCAAAGTTAACCTTCGCCCACCATCGTCAAGACCACCGTTCAACGTGATCAAACATCACTTGCAGTCAAACCGCCAAGTGCCTCATAAAGAATGTATCAGCAAAACAGCTTTCATCTGAGGGGAAACCCAGCAAGTGACTCCATGACAGGCCACAGATCACAACAGCCCTGCTAGAGGATGCATCTCGCCCTCGCTCTGCCCTCTGTACCTTGTCTGAAGGTCTCCACCAGCTTCTTGGAGAGCCACTGCATCGCCTTGGCAGAGATCTTGGTCCCGAAGTTTCTGTCGAACGGTGATGGCGCTCCTCCCTTTTCAGAAAAGAGCCCATTAGCGACCATTTGGCAGCATCGAGATGCGTTCAGATTAGGCAGGCTTGATGCAAACGCTTTCAATTGCATTCGCCGCCATATTCAAACAGTTTTTCCGTTTGCTACGAGTTCGCCGAGAACGTTGTGAACACAAGCAAATGGTTCTCGGCGAACACACATTGAAGCTGGATGAAGGGTCGTAGTTTAAACCGAATGTTTTGGTAATCTTTACACAAAACGTTCAAAATTCAAGTTCAAAGCAAACATGTCCGCCACTGTTCGCCAATTCTTAAGGCACCTGACATCCACAGTCCAGATGGCAGCCAATCAAGTGACCTCTTTGCTAACCGAGCATTCACACGGATGACAAGTGAGAGAGACAAGAAGCGACCGGCCGCCATTCGTCTTCAACAAAAAGTTGACCACCAAATGGAGTGAAGGCAGTGTGTGACACGCGTTGTCGGAACACGCCACATCTTTGGTCTTTTGTCGTCGGTGTGAATGCACGGTACACGCCGAGCGCTAAACGCCCACCTGCTGCATGTGACCCAGCACGTTCTTCCTGCAGTCGAACACCCCCTTGCCTTCTTCCGTGTACAGCTGGTAGATGAAGTCTGTCGTGTAGTTCTCGTTACAGTTCTCGTTCCTACGGTACACAGGCACACAGCATGGCAGGACTCATTGAGGATAGCTTTACTTGTTGCTGCTACAAATCTGGCTAGCTAGCATCACAATCTCAGCTAAAGGGTGGTGGTGGTGGTGGGGGCAGTTGCCTGGCCTCATTACCTGAGAACCAGACCTCTCTGAATGCTCGTCTTCATCTTCTCAGTTAAATGTTCAACATTGGCCTGTCACAAAAACAAGACAGTTCTTATGGTGTCCAGCAGAGAAGCCTGCAGAGAAGCCTGAGAGCCCTTAAGTCGGAATGTGCCCCCTAGTGGCTGAACCGATATGACTAAGCAAATTAATAAAAAAAAAACAAAAAAAAAACAAAATGATCAGAGAGGAAGTTATGTTTTCATGTGTGCGGCAGGCAGAGGGCGCTAGAGACCGTGTCACCTGTAGGTCTCTGATGTCGAAGGGTTCTTCGTAGATGTAGACGGCGTCTGCCCCGGCAGCCAGCCCCCCCGCACTGGCCAGGTAACCACAGTAACCACCCATGGTCTCGATGATGAACACGCGTCTCTTGGTGCCACTGGCTGACTGCTTGATCCGGTCACAGGTCTGAGACATGCACGCACACACACATACATACGCGCTAGTAAGTCAGCATTGCAGGATACATCTGCAGGCTACAGACTAGGCGCCACTGAACGCTTTTCCATGTCAGTGGTTCACAAGGTTTTTGCCCTGGCAGTCACCCCCCCTCCCCCCCCCCCCCTTCCTTGACATGGAGGGGCCTTTTAAGAGATCATGAAAACAGTAATGATGATACTGTAAGCCTGCCATTATTAGATACACTATAATTAAATAAATGTAGCATTGCTGGTCACAAGCATAAGGTATGTTTTGGAATGCTGGTTTGCTGGTACCCCGGCATCCCATGCTGTTTTCTAGTGTACCAACATCCCATGCTGGTGTGCTGGTACACCACCACTAACCAGTATGAACCAACCTGGACCAGCATGGAATTCGTGCTGGTATATGCTGGATTTTTTAGCAGGGACACTAAATCATTTCTTGCCACATACTGTACTGTACTTTGTGAACCGCTGTTGTTGTTCTTTTGGTGAAGCATAAAGGGGGCTATGTTAAGATCTACAGACAGTTCCAGTGATTCATGCATTTCAATAAAGTACAAAAAACATGGCACCGGTGCATCAGGATTTAAAGCCAGCATGCTCGTTCCAAACACAAGTGCAACATCAGTACAGAGTCAACCACATCCAGGTCGGTTTCACCGGACCAACTGACAGCCGGTTTGGGAAATAAGTCATTGCTGACATTATGCTTAACGAACATAAAATAATCACCTGCAAAGACTGTACAGTTTTTACGTCTTAAACTAAAGTGCGGTGGGACGGCCTTACCTCCACGATGGCATTGAGAGCCGTGTCGGCCCCGATACTAAGGTCTGTGCCGGGCACATTGTTACTAATGGTAGCAGGCAGCATACACATAGGGATGCAAAACTCCTCATAGGTGGCCCGGGCATCGTAGAGCTGCAGCAGACATTCTATGGCCTGAGGTCGGCATGGGGACCACAGAAGGGGTTAAGAGGAGACACGCCCCGCCCCCCACCTTTGCTTTTCTATAAGGTACACTCATCTTTTTCATCACCTTCGTTCCGTGTGATAGCGGCTTAGGCTTCCATCTGGCAGGATGGATGGGGCGGGGGCGGGGGGGGGAGGGGAACGTCTAACGTGAATGATGGATAAGCGGAATGAGGTGTGGGGGGGGGAGGACTGATGGAACTAGGGAAGGAAGTGTAAAATGTGACAGTATAAGAGGACAAGAGAGGACAAGAAGGTAGAGGACAGCTGGATAAGGATGGAAGGAAGGGTGGAAGGTGTGAAAATATGAAGGAAAAGAGGGGGCTGACTGGGTAAACGCGTGGAGGTCTTGTGGTGCCAGTGCCAAGGCAGTGACGTCGCAGTACTTGAGCAAAACGTGAGCAATTAGACGTACACATGCAACGGCCATTTTGTCTGGCGAGGGCTCGACACAGGCAGTCAAGGCAGCACGCACACATTCACGTGCGACGGTAGGGAACTATAAGATGCTCGCCTCGATTATATTTAGGCTCTTTGTCTCTCTCTTGCTCTCTCTCGAGGGAGTTTTATATTACCAACACATGATTCCATTGCTGCTTTTAAAGCCATACACCTGAAAATTGATTAATGCTCCATCAAAGCTTTTATAAACACAGACACAGCCTAAAAATCACATTGTTTTGTAGTTGTTGTATTCCTAAAATAGCATCAAGTCTTTGGGTGATATATAATTCCACACTACCCTCTACTACTAGCGGCTATGTTAGCATGTGCGTTAGCCAAACAAGACTACAGCATGTGATGGTGACGACTCATTGAGGCGCTGGCGGACACACCCACAAAAGGGGCGGAGCAAGCAGAGCACGACACACGTCACCGCATGCCCGACTGCTGTCAATCAACATTCACTTACCTGGCTGAGGGCTGAGTGGGGAGGGGGGGGGTTGTGAGGTGTGACCTTGGTAGGCTCGGCTTAGTCTTTACCAGCCGCACCTTGTGGTCCAGACAGTTGTCCGGGGTTGTTACAGTAAGTTATGCCGTGTCAATCAACTGACGTGATCGCCATGCCAATTTCTAACTAGAAGAGGCCAACATAACAAATATCAGTTTCGTCTTTTCGACGTGCTGATAGGCTGATGCTGGTAAATATCATGCCGAGTCATTGGTTCGTTTGGGTGTGTGTGTGTGTGTGCTGTTTGCTGTGTGTGATTGGCCGGCCAGCAATATGTGTTGTTGTTTGTGACAGAGAGAGAGAGAGAGAGAGAATGAGAGAGAGAGAGAGAGAGAGAGAGAGAGAGACATCAACTATCCTGGCTGCCGGCCCTATCACTTACAGCCGTGATGGCGTTCAGAGCCGTGTCTGCTCCGATGCTGAGGTCAGAGCCCGGCACATTGTTGGAGACAGTGGCGGGCACCATGACCATGGGCACGCACAGCTCGGCGTGCGTCCCGCGCACCGCTAACAATTCCAGCAGCGAGAGGAAGCCCTGTGAAGGGGGGAGGGAGGAGGGGTGCAAAGCCATGGTGCTTTAGTGGCTGGAGAGACGCTGTTAAAAAGGTGAACTCAGTGTTTCCACCATGGCTTGTCCCCTGACTTAAACAATTACCTTTTCTGCGGAAATAAAAAAAATACCACTAGAACAAAGTCTGTGTAAAACAGGACAGGCAGCATGGCAGCAATAAGCGGACATTGATATGTCGTGTTGATATGCCACGTGGGTTAATGCAAACATTCAGACCGTGTATGGTTGAGACATCTCAAATGTAATGTCAGAGTACAGCTGTGATGGTGGGCGTGTTTGTTTCGCTACTGGGCACACGCAGGCGGGGAGGGGGGACAGGGACAGAGAGAGAGAGAGTGAGATAGAGAGAGGAAGGGGTGCCAAGGGGAGAGCCAGGTCTATCACAACGGCCAGCCAGTATGAAAGAGACATGTACCACTCCATATGCGCTACAAGTACATATTGACCATAATAAGCTTGTGGTTCTCAACCCTGGTCCTGCATGTATTTAGATGTCACCCCCAATTCACGTGAACGGGACACTGTCAGTCTCTGCAGAAGTCTGATGACTACCCACTCATCTGAAATAGGTGACATCTAAAACATGCAGGGAAGAAGATCATCCCCAGGACCAGGGTCGAGGACCACTGCACCAACCTGACAACACATGACGAGCAGAGCGTGTGCACGTGTGCGTGTGTGTGCACGTGCGCGTTTCAGAGCACGTTCCATTCAGCACGACAAACAAAAAGCGAATTATCGGGGGGAGAAGTGGTTCCATTAGGTGTCTCTTGAGTTTCAACCAACTTCTATAACGTTCATTTAAACTGTTATCACAAGAGCCGGGGGGGGGGGAACAATGTCAAAGACAAATGATCAACATTTGTCTTTGAATTAAGCGTTTTCATTAGTCCTGTATGCTTGACGACATGTTTTATTTATCTGATTATTTATTTATAATAATAATAATAATAATATAATTATTGATCATTTAAGATTAGCTCTTAGAGCAAACTCCGACTGCTCGTAATATGTTGTCAGCTTCACACACTTGCACACAACAGGAAAAATAAAGCATACATACACTACTACAGTACAAGAAAACCAATACATCTGACAGTACAGGTAAACAGCTAACACAGGTAAGCCAGTACAGGTAAAGTAATACAGGAGGGCGTCACGACTGCATGAAATGAGAGGAGAGAAGCAGGTGTCCCTGGAGACAGCCTCTGGAAACCCCACATACAGTACGTGTGCTGTTGAGCTAGTCTGGCTAACAAGACCTCTTCTCAATCATAACGAAGATGTCACTAAAGGTCCATGCATCTCGTGGACCTTATTTTGTAAAGAAAAGGCCACTGTGACGATGTTCAGAGACTTACAGTCCTGTACATAATGACCATGTCTCAATTAACATGCAGTACCTCTATGGTAAAATCTTACATTTTCATTGCTATTATTATATGTGTGGGTTGGGAAATGAGAAGTACTACAGACGGTAAGTCTCGAGATTCTGACCAAGCGATCCTAGTCTGTTGCAACCAAACTAACATAGGAGAGTCAGGAAGAGGTCGGCGTCAATCAAGCAGGGTCTGTTCTGAGAAGGGGCCTAATCAGGCATGGTAAGTCAAAGCACACGTGGGTGGTTATATTGTGGGTGGTCAGGCACACAATCTGTTTAGGTTTGTTGCTAGGGCGAGCATTTACAGTATAGGACTATGTGTAAGCTAATATAAAAGCCTTTAAGGCATGTGACAATAATTTTTTCTACAATCCACAGTACATACATCAATCTACATCTGAAACAATTAGCGTCTAATGAAGGCAAGATATACCGTGGACGTGGTACTGTAACGAGCTAATGGAATATAAATATGATAATTTGGTATTATTCTTAAATACAGCATGTAAACATACCTCAAAACCTCCAATAATTAACAGTGCATTTATGTTATGTTCTCGCATCTGATCAGCAATTTTGTCAATGTGCTTGGCAGGAAGTGTTCTAAAAAGGAGGAAGTGGAGAGTTAAGACAATTTAAAATTCACATAACTTAAAAAGAATATATTGTCATTATTGTTACCGTTTGGTTCCTAACAGAGATCCACCTTGACCTGTCCAGCCACCAACATCAGACCACTTAATCTCCTTAATCTAAGGGAAACATATTAGGGGGGAGGGGGGGGGGGGGATATTTATCACCTCTTCATCTTCAACGTTTCAACAAAAAAAAAAGGATGGAAATCTGAAGACCTGAAAATTAAAGACCGGCTTAAGAACACTCTTAGCTAATTTAGACCAGAACAGTAGCAACACCAGATGGGTTGACGTTTTAAAACGGAATCCCAATTTATGTGTAAAATAATTTAGGCCTGGGTTAGCTAGTCCTGTTTACTTGGGTGTGGGCACACAAATAAGTAATATGGTGATATGTTCACACAATGCATGTAACATAAGAGCCACGTTGGAATTGGAATCCTGCCATTTTAACAACCACTAATTAACAGCATATCTGCTAATGGAAAAAAGAGTTAGAATCTAACAGCCATTAAACAAATTTTAAGCATTTAGAACTAGAGGTTCTATGGAAAAAGGACAAGAGGACATTGAGGAGGGGACAATTTCTCACAACAAAGAGCACAAATTGGAAATGTGTCAGGTTACAGTCCAGACAAATGCCCTGACATTTCAGCCTAGTCACCTGACTTTTACGTAATGCTTCTCCTTTTACAATTTCATTTCAACACCGTAACACCTCTCGAAACATCATTAAAGAACCATGCCAATGGATCAATACTGTACATCAATATATCTAAATAGCTATAATAAGAATGTAAATTCCAGTATATTCTAGTGATTTTATATAGGTCTAATTATTTTGTCTATTTTTATATTGTGTCTATCAAAGAATAAATAGTACGCTAGAAAAAGTAAATAGAAGGTAGAAGATAGTAATATAGAAGGAAATACCAAATAAACACATCTTTACTATTATTATAATGATTATTATTATTATCTTTCAAATACAGACAGAGAAGAGTACAATATTAGTTAAAACAGTTAAATGGACACTGCTTGCACCCAGACTGCAGAGTCATCTCATCATTATTATCATCATCATCATCATCATCATCATCATCAAGTCAAGCTATGCCTACGTGATGCCTGGCATGCTCTGCATACTGTATACCTGTAGAATGTAGGAGAGATATAAACTAAGGCACATTGCCCTCTCCTGGTGTTTTATGGTATTGCGTGGATGAGAAGTGACATCCAGTGAGGGAAATTGGTTTACATTAATCTGGGAGCATAATCTCCTTTGTTTTTTGACTTGCACTCAGTCACAGACAAGATGATTGGTTACAGTCAAGCTGCTCTCCACACTTTGAATACAGTATATGTATATACACACAGATGTCTAATCAAAACTCATCAGAACTGCTTTTACTGTCATTAATGTTGAGTGTTATGTGTGATGATTTTTTTTATTTAAATGTACTGTGAGTAATTAAAGTGTCTGAGCACTCTCACTCATTGTTTTCATTCATTATATAGCATGGTTGCGATGTCAAGTGCCGGCCATATATTATATTTGCGCTTAATACTAAAAAAGAGTTGTTTAGTTGTTTAATTGTTTAATGTTTCCAAGCTAGCGGCTTGATAATCAATGTAATATTGTGAACAAAAAAACAACAATAAATGATGTCGACACTCAGCTGTATCCATCTTGTTTTTGCACACACCTACAGTACAGCACATGACAGCATTGCGAATACTGCAGCTCACCTGTCCATTGGCAAAGCCCTCGAACCCGTCGCTCACGGCAAACATCTTGTGCCCCTCTGAGATGCCCACCCTGACGGCGGAGCGCACGGCGGCGTTCATGCCCGCCGCCGGGGCGCCCACGTTGAGCACGGCCACGTTGTAGTTGCTCTGAGGGGGGCGCACGCGCGCGCACACACACACACACACACACACACACACGTGATACATTTCATTCAATGTGTAATTGCTCATTCGTGTTACCCTATCGACACCTGTTGCACCCTAACCGTCCTGGAGGGGGGGATTCCTCCCTCTGTCCCTTCCAAAGGTTTCTTCCCTTTTTTTATCCCATGGGGTTTTTAATGGCATATTTACCCTTGCCAAGGGGGATGAGCAGGTTAAGGGGGGTGTTGTGAAATGTGAGCTGTACCTTTCAGACTGTAATGTGATGAAGGGCTTGACTACCTGTGTTGCATTCGAAATGGCAAACAAATGTTTGGAAATGTTCGCGAAAGTTCACAGCTTGCTTGGAGTTCACAGCGAACGTTTGCACACCCACAAACACACACACACACACAAAAACATGTATTTCACTAACAGGGATGCGTTCAAATTAGCAAACAAATATTCGCGAAGTTTTTCAGTTGGCACACATGGAACACACATGGAAGCTGGACTTTAGGGTTATAGTTTAAATCTATGAATGTTTACACGAAAACGTTAAAAAAGTAAAAAGAAAAATCTTTCGCATCTCAGTTCGCCAAATTTGACTATCAGATTTGAGACACGTCGTGCAGACGCAACTTTCTGACGCATTTCTTACCCACCCAAAGTGAAACAAGGGATCAGATGTCTGTGAATGGATTCTGGCTTGCCCGTGGCCACACTCTGGGCCTACAAAGGTGGTCATGGAGCGAAAAATAAACCTCCACACTCCACTGATCCCCGGTTAAACAGGAAAGCAGCCCGGCGCAGTTTTGGTCAGGCCCGACGGCCATCATTGCTCAGCGGGGCGCCTGGTGTGATAGCGGAGCCAGGTGCTCTCGAAGCACAGCAGGAAGGGAGTGGAAGAGGGCGGGGGGGGGGGGGTTCTAGTGTCTGCTACAGCGTGACAGTATCGGGTCAAGTATGTCGTGGCAGATAAGAACTGAACATTGGGGAACACCACACGGTTATTTTGGGGAACGGAACAGGTACTGGTGGGTCCAGATCAAGAACTCCTGCCTGCTAAAATAATCAAGTTTTCTGGTCTTGCTGGCCTTGCTGGCTCATTGTCGCGTTTAGCTAATCCTACCAGGTTAGCGTGCGGTGAAGTGTAAGTGCACAGTGTGCATGAGCTCTCTCAGGTTCCATCCAGGAGGTGACTTACAATGGGCAACTCTGATTCTGGTTTACGATGTGCAAGAAGTTTGTAGGTCCTCAGGTTGTTTTCAAAACTCCTGCAATAAAACACAAGAGATGCCGTTTCAGATTAAGTGGCTCGGGCTGAAACACACTGTCCTTTATTAGGACGAAAGACACACAGAGAAAAATTAAGAAGTTTCAAATGTGTTACTACAAGCGTTTGGTGTTCAAATCTCTCTTCTCTGGGAGAATATAAAGCAAATAAACTCAGCTTGGGCAGAAATGCAATGATAGTGTGTTTAACTCACACTGCTTTTGCCATCTACAGGAGTAAATGTAACTACATCAGGTTGCCATGTGTTGACATATAGAACAAGGACAATGTATCGTACCGGCCCCGAAGTTTCACCGCCTCTTCAAACTTCTTCTCATCCATGGCCTTCTGCACCTCTTGAGTCTGTGGGGGGGGCAGGGTGGGGTGGAACAGGCCAATTATTGCCACATGCTGCAGTGAACCTCAGCACAGTAAACAGCTGTGCCTGTTTGAAGGCAAGGGAGGGGAATTAAATAAAAACAAACCAAAATTAAATTAAACAAACTGAACTTCTGTGTGCGTGTTCGTGACATCATCATCATCATCGCCAGCTCAGGCAAATTCTAGGTAAATCATTAACCAGAAGCCAATGACTCCCAGAACAATACAGCTGAGCTTTGTCTCTGACTCTGCCTTTTCCTACTACAGTCTTGTCAAGCATGCGGGCCAATGTGTTATGTTCATTTAGACTGTACATGATACTTGTTGACTGTGACTGTGTGTGTGTGTAAAGCTAGACTACACTGCGGCCATTTTTGCTTGTGCGCGTGGGAGCGACTGCTTATCAACAGAAATCGCCAGGTCGCTATTTGACTCTTGTAGCTGCTGGATCGACCGCTGAAACCCGATGCTCTATGTACTTTTTCCATTGATTCAAATTTTGAATCGGCAGCGAGAAGTCACAGAAGTCGCTAGCGTCTCCACCAATCAGAATCTAGGTAAAAACTATCAGGCTTTCTTGCAAGATAATAAACACTAAAACCTATTAACAGTTGGAATGAACATTTAATTTTTTCGAGAAAAAAGTAAACTGTTTCTGTTTGCATTTCAATATGGTAGACATAAAGGATTTAAGGCGGTGAGCGATAGGCTCAATGTTGGCAGACATTTGAAACTGCAGACTGCGAGTGTTATTTACTGCAGCGTTGGTTGATCATGGTAGAGAGGCCTGCGCTAAATTTGACGTATAGTCTCTCCCTGGAATATAATAATAATAATAATAATAGTCTCTTCTTGGCATCCGAATCTGACTCAGCCTCCAGATCACGTCATCTGAATCTGATTCAGCCTCCAGATCACGTTATCTGAATCTTATTCAGCCTCCATATCACGTCATCCGAATCTGACTCAGCCTCCAGATCACGTCATCTGAATCTGATTCAGCCTCCAGATCACGTCATCTGAATCTTATTCAGCCTCCAGATCACGTCATCTGAATCTTATTCAGCCTCCAGATCACGTCATCCGAATCTGATTCAGCCTCCAGATCACGTTATCTGAATCTGATTCAGCCTCCAGATCACATCATCTGAATCTGATTCAGCCTCCAGATCACGTCATCCGAATCTGATTCAGCCTCCAGATCACGGCAAATGTACGGCCATGTTGTGCGCCATGTTGCTTGCTATTCTGTTTCCTGTTTCCTTCATTTACTTTTGTCTGTTAATTCATTAATAATTAATAGACAACATTTGGTAATGCAAGCGCTAGGCTCCTAGATCGTGGTGTCAGCGTTGTGCTTCACTGTTTACTAACAGTCATAACAGTCCCGCATCTTCCTCATACAAGTTACCTTCTCGGGCGTCCGCGCAGACTCAGAAGGCATCTGAAAGCGTCCTCGCTCGAGCATGTGCCGTGCATGGAGCACGAACAATCGCAATGACAATACGCTAATTAACCTGTCGCTTGACAACTCCCAGTCGCTATTCCACATGTTCTATCTTAAGAGCAGGTCGAGTGCACGTGTGTGTGTGTGTGTGCGTGTGTGCGTGCGTGTGTGTGTGTGCGTGTGTGTGCTGTACCCACCATCTGCACACACTCCATGAGGGGTAGCCGCACTGACTGGTTGCCGCACAGAGAGACCACGCAGGCCGGGGTGTTGGCTGTGGTCTCCAGCAGGGCCAGCACGGCCTCCACGCCCATACGACTGGCCTGTGGGGGGCGCACGCACACGCACGCACACAGTGAGATCATTTTGGTCACTATTGACCAAAATCATCCTGTCTCAACCATGGAGCAGCCCTACTACATACTGTATGTTCGCTGTAGAAACAGAGCGCCTACCAGTATGCGGTCAAACGCCGACGGTGTCCCTCCTCTCTGCACGTGGCCCAGAATGGTGACGCGCGTGTCGAAGCCCAAGCACTTGACAACAAGCTAGGACGGCCAGGGAAGGCAGGAACGCCGTTAGCAAGTGTGCTAGCGTTAGCAAGTAGATCTCTGTGTCTACTTAGACTATTGATTAGCTTTGCTTTCAGAGACCACGCCATGTTAGTCATGACACACAAGATATTATTTACAATATATACAGAAATTAGCCCTTTAAAATTTAAATTATGCAGAAAATATTGCTTGTAATGCATTTTTGTCAGCTAAATGACATGCAAGAACATAGACATAACCAGGGATGCATCGATATATATCAGCCTGACATCGGTATCGGCCTTAATTTGCCTCGTTGACCGCAATCGGCGTAGTGGCATTGATGTTAGTTATCAAATAAAGAAAATATTGGCTGTGTGGGAGTATAACCAATATCTATAACAGGCAATCGGCCAAATTGTTATTTAAAAAATCAGTACTGGCCCAGAATTTAACAATCGGCGCATCCCATATGAATGCTTGTACAGTACATGTACAGTATTTACGGTAAACAAACACACGCACGCACACAAATATTAAAATAAAAGAGAGAAGATAATCTGAAAGAAACAGCAAAGCACAAGCAAACCAAACTTTGTTCATAATGTCATGTTAGTGTTGCTTTTACTGAGCACAAGAGCACTTTAGATCTGAATGAGGCAAACATGCTCAAGTGAAGTGATCCACATCCAGCTAGAGGAACATGGAAAGCCGTCAATAATTATTCCAAGCGGTTAAAAATATATGCGTGGATTGGATGCATCGACTACACTGGTGGCAGTGCTGTGGCTATGGCCTACCGTGAGGGCAGAAGTCACACAAAATGATGTTTTACTTATTTACACATTTATTTGCCAGGGTGCGCAGGCTTGGCCAGCGGGTATGGAAACGAGAGCATACCGAACCACAGGACAACTGCTACTGGGGGGAAATGGTGTGGGGGGGGGGGACGTCAGCGACACAGCACAGTGCGGTCTGGTGAAAGATGCTCAATCAAGAGCCGGTGGGGTGGTGCCAGAGAGCATTCCAGAAAGGCACACGACAGTCAGAAGCCACACTGCCACAAACAGTGGGGAAGGGGGGGTAGTGGTACATCTAGTAGAGGTCACAGGTCAAACAGGATGCAGGAGGTGGAGCTGTGCGGCCGCCGACGCGCTCACACAACACTTACATTCTTAATATAGTCAGTGGTTATGGGCTTGTTGTTACGATCAATCGCTCCCTCGGCTACAATTATGATATTCAGCCTTTTCCTCCCTGCTCGATTCTATAGGGGTGCAGTCGGACGGGGAGAGAGACAACAACATGACAGAAAAACTGAGACAACAGTTTTGGACGGGATGGGAGAGGGGGGGAGGGGGGGGCGGAGCATTCAGAATCACGGAGGGTTCATGGTGGGGGGGGGTGGGGGGGG